>VZTO01010183.1:10781-34101 GCA_013400615.1 Syrrhaptes paradoxus
CGGCCGGGGCCCAGCACCGCTGCTGGCTGATCGGAGCCATCTTCCCGAAGGGCTTGGCCTGGCCCGGGGGGAGCTGGGCCCGGGGGGCGCTGGGCCCACCGGGTTCCCCACACAGCTGTAGGGGCTCGCTGCTGTCACGGCACTTTGGGGACGCGGTGATTTCCACACGGGCTGGAAACGCTACTGGGTGCCTGCCCCGAGTGGCTCTGTGCTCATCCTGGCTCAGTCTGTGCATCAGGCACGCCGAGACGCTGAAGGAAGACCTGAGTGTAAGGCTAGAGATTTCTGTTCCCTCAGGAGGACAAGAAGCAGAAGGTGCCTGAAGTCCTTGTGCGCACAGGGAGCATTTCTGGTGCCTGTGTTTGGGATGTGGGGGAGAGTCCCTGGAAGGTTGAGGCAGGGGGACAGCCAGGCTCCTCCACAGTTCCCCCAGTAAAGGCCGTCAGGCACTAAGGTGCGGTGCAGCAGGCAAGAACCAGGAGACCTCTTCCTGCCAAGTGCTAAACGTGCCCCAAACACATTGCATCTTGTTGTGCACCTTCTGCTGACATTTAACGAGCGTTTACACTATCCTTATCTGGTGCTGCCAGGGGAAGGTGCAGCACTTCTCCCCAGACCCTCAGTTCTCCCTTTTCTTGAGCCAGTGAAAGCGTTTGTGCATCCCCAAAGCGAACTGGCCTGGGGAACTGGCCTAGGATAGGACAAGCTCGGCAGAAAGCGGTTTTGCTCTGGCTGGTATCTTGATCCAGTGTGCTCTGCATCCACATGGGTGCTCGCACCGGCACAAAGGCTGGGAGAGCGGAGGGCAAGGAGGCACCTCCTCTCTCAGCAGCAAGGCCAGGCTCTCCCAGCTCAGGGAAGGATTCTGTAAAGTTTTGTACAAGCACCCAGCCCATCAGATGCTTCTCGGAGGTACACCTGGCATCCGGCCAGCGCAGTGTTTCACCACCTCTTCTCTGCCGTGGTTCCGACAGTGCTGACATTCACAGTGCCAAAACCTCCGTGCCCCTCCACACCTGGGGGCTGAACATCCCACTGGGCTGCACTTTTCCTGGTGGCAAAGAAGAGAAAAATCTCAGGGATTAGAATAGGTGAATGGGAATGACCTGTACTTTGCCTGCATTCCTCCAAAGCCCCACGGTGCCCACAGCAGTGTTGGGCTGCCATCAGTCTGGCAGCTGGAATTGGGCAGAGCTCCAGCCCCGCTCAGTTCCTGCCTGCTGTTAGGAATAACTGTCAGCAGAGCACCCGAGGAAGCCAAGCCCTCGGTGAGGAGTGAGCCACAGGCTTCTCCTGGAGGAGTGACAGCAGAGATGCAGCCCTTATTCTTCCCCTCACCCCTTCTTGGGAGTGATCCTTTCTCAGCTCTCCAGGACCTTTTTCAGAGCTTGCTGTCACCCTGCCTGGCAGTTACCCTGTGCCACCCCTTCAGAGGTGCAGGAAGGAGGCGATAGAGCCTTGCCTGGCCCTGCACAAAGCAGTCGCTGCTTGTTGTCTCCCGCTCCTCATGGAGTTCTCACCCTAGAGGTGAAGGAAATTCAGAAAAAAAGCTTTTCTGTGTTTGCTGAGCCCAAGTGAGCTTTCTCAGCGATGGGAAGCACCTGTAGCCAGTCTGTCTTGGTGTCGGTGGGGGCTGGAGCTGAGCAGTGGCTTGCCAGTGTCCCCCCCTCGTGAACCATGGCCACGTTCTGCTGCGAGGGGCCCTCCCCTCCCCTCTGCAGCCAAAGGTGCTGCTGCATCCTGGGGAGACCCAGAGTGTGTAGCAGCTTGAGGATGACCCTGCTCTCCTCCCACGCTCTTTCAGGCTCTCTGGGGCTGGTGATGGGCCCTGCTCAGCATCCCTGTCTCTAGGGTCTTTGCTGCGGGTGGTGGGAGTTGTCTGTGCCGGGCAGCTGGGGTGGGCTCAGCACTTGAGCTTTTTGCTTGGCTTCGGTGGCTCTTGGTTACGAGGTGGGTTGGCCTGAAGAGTAGCAGTTTGGGCGCAGTGCCTGTCGTGGGGCTGGCCGTTCGGCTCTCAGGGGTCCCTCGCAGTCTGAAGAGAAGCAGTTTGGGCACAGTGCCTGTCGTGGGGCTGGCTGTGCCAGAGCTGAGGGCAGGACTGCTGGGCTCTCAGGGGTCCCTCGCAGTTTGTGGCTACAACTCCGTGTTTGTGGCTACTTGTTGTTCTGAGCGTTTCTAGGACACAAATGCCCTGGCCACATGGGGTGGACAACACAGAGCCGCCAGCACACTCCCTCTGACCGAGCACTTCCCCTGGAGGTGCCTCCTGTCCCCGGCTGTGCCCGCGCTGAGCTGTGGGGTCTGTGTTGGGTACGCGGGCGAGGGCAGGACAGGGTGTTCCCCAGGGCACGGCTTGCCTCCCGCTAGGGAGGAGGCAGGATCAGTGCAGCTGGGCCAGACCCAAGGTGCTGTTGGGCTCAGCTCTGTGCTCAGACGGGAGCAGGGCTGTGGGATGAGGTGTGAACCCATGCACTGGGAGCTGCTGCGGGCTGTCAGCACCTGGGGGTGGACAGGATCGGTGCAACTGGGCCCGCTGCCCCACAGCAAACCCCTGCAGAGCAGTGAGTGCTGCCGGGGTCAGGGCGTGCAGTCGGGGCCAGGAGGAGGAAGCCTTCCCAGCTCTCTGCTTTCGCTGCCTCCACAGAGGCACCTTGAGTGGGACCGTTTTCAGCGGGTTGTTCCAGCTCTCCTCAAAGCCATGAACGCTCGGGGGCGAAACTGGAGAGCAAAACTGAGACCAGCCCTTGGGTCAGCAGCTCCCAAACCCTGAAGGGGAGCTGGCTGTGCCTGCGAGGGCATGTCTGAGGGGGCAGGGGCCAGCGCCCTGTGCCCTGCCCTGTCCCTGGGGCACGCGGAGCAGAGGTGTCCTGTTTCCAGGCCAGGCCCTGCTGGTGCTGTCTGTAAACCAGCGGGAGGGATGAATATGTAAGGTGCAGTCGTGTTGATTAAGCTCCCAGCTGGTGGGCGGAGGGGGGAGGAACTCTCCTCTTGCCAGGGAGCTCTGCTCTCATCTGTCACGGGAGACTGTCCCAGGCTTGCTCCTACTTCTCCCCTTTCTTCCTTCTTAGGGCGTTCCTCGCTGCCGTTCCCGCCCTCTTTCACAGAGGCTGTTTGACTGAAATAGCTGCCGCCCCGAGCCATGGGGCAGCCTGCCCCTGTTGACCCTGGAGGCTCAGTTTTGCAGATTGGGGCCTCCCTGTGTCCTCACCCTTGGCACTGCCTCCGAGCGTTGTTAGCGCTGGCGGTTCCTCTGGCCTGGTGTTGCTGTAGTGGGAGCCATGAGCGTGACAATTGCTTTCCAGGTTTTTAATGTGTGCCACATATGGAAGACCCCCCGGTTGTATCCTGGGAGCTCTGACAAGCCCGTGCTTTTGGCAGTAAGCGTTGTAACAGCTGGGATGAGGTAGGTTTCCTCACCAAGCGTTGTGTGGGGCTTCCCGTAAACACCACAGTGAAGGTCGTGTGAGGGCACTGGCCCTGGGAGGGCCCGGCGCCGGGGCAGAGAGCGGATCCTGATGCTGTTGGGCCTTCTCCCGCCGCTCCTCCTGCCACGCTCGCTCTCTCCTCTCTCTAGGCCACTAGTTCCTTGCCAGAGAGTTTGACCACAGAGAGTCGCCAAGATAGCTGGGCCAGGAAGAAAACGTCGCACCCCTGACCCAGACTCCATCACCGACCCCGGCGGGCCGTTTGTGTCCTCCAAACGGCTGAAAATGTCCAGCAGCACCAATGCCCCTGGCCAGAGGAGAGTGTCTCGGGGCTTGGATGATGCCACCAACAAGAAGAAGCAGAAGGATCGAGCCAACCAGGAGAGCAAGGAAGGTGAGAGCCCCTCGGCAGCGCTGCGGCGAGCAGGCCCATGGTTCCTTGGCCTTGCAGGGTGGGAGCCTCGCGGCCATCTGCTGCAGGATAAGCAGATTTAACTAATCGCTTCCTGCGGCTGGTGGTAACCCGTGTGATGTGGGATCCTCTTCGGCACAGTGTCCTCCCTGGACCTGTAACCTCCTTCCTTCAGGTGCGACTTAGCCCCAGCTATGTGGCGAAGGTCCGGCCCGCAGCCTTGTTAGGTTGAGCGTGGAGTTGGCCCCGGTGGTTGTTTCTAGACTCTGCTTTGGGCTGGGGCAGAGCTGCCCCAGTCCAGAGGCAGTGAGAAGGAAGCCTGGGGATGCTCTTGCAGCTGGAGGTGGTGCTGCTTCCCCATCAGTTTGCAGAAGCCAGACGCTGCGAGGCAGCGACCGGTGCTGACAGCGCCAGCCGAGTGGTGGGGCTGGTGCTTTAGCTTCTGTGTCAGGACAAGGTGTGGCTCAGGACGAACAGTTGCTGTGGAGCAATTCCCTCTCTGGCTGCTGCGTATCTGATGATGAAAACAATGCTTCAGGTGCAGGCTCTGGTGCTGAGCAGGCAACGCTTGCAGGCAGGATGCCGGGTTCCTCCGGCCGGCCTGTGGCCCTGGAAGATTGCCTGATTTTTGTGCCTGCTGTGTTATGACTCCCGTAACCTCAAAATCACAGAGTGTTTTATAGGTCAAGGTAAACCAGTGCCTGCTGAGGGCTGTGCTGGAACGGCAGGCTGCAGTCCCCGGTGAGAAATCCCACGGTGCAGAGAGCACAGTGTTGCGCCTTCTCTCGCGTGGGAGGTGTGCTGTGTCTGCAGCAAGGCCTGACCCTCTGTACCTTCTGATGCGGGGGGCTCCTGCCTTCCCGGGGGCTGTGGTGCAGCCCCGCTGCCTCTGTCCCCTCTGTGCAGTGGTGGCGAGGGGCTGGAGCGAGCTGTGGATCCTCCAGGCAGGGCTGCTTCTGAGCTTCTCGTGCTGCCAGCCCCTCCAGCACCTTTGCACCAGGGATGGTGGTGGTCAGCAGAGGTTTCCTACTGGTTTGTAGCCGGTCAAGGAAGGCAGTGACAGCCTTCTGAGCGCGCTGAGGTGGAGACCACAGCTCCCTTTGCCACTGGTTCTCTGCTCCAGGACGAGGTGGTGTTGCTTTGAGCCCCTGGCCTGGCAGAGCTCATGGCCCCGTGGGGGTGGAGCAGGCCCCGAGATGCTGCTGGCTGCCTGAGGTAATCCTGCAGGGAGCAGGGATTAGGTGTCAGGTCGGTTTGGTTCCCCAGCCCGATCTGGAAGGAAGTTTCAGCTGTGGACCTTGGCAGCTTGCAGAGGAATGGGAATGTTAAAGTGCAGCTGGGCCGCGTGGTTCTCTCGTTACAGCAGAATCGGTTTGAGCACAACCAGACGCCAGGTTCTGGCTGTCAGACCAAGGCAGGACTGCTCTGTACGGCTGAGGCTGAGGGCCTGGTGTGCTGAGCAGGGGCACACAGCCCCGTTACCACCAGCTCCACGATGAAACCTGCTGTGAAGGAGTGCTGTCTGCGCAGTGCCGTGGTGTTGTGTTGCTCCCACTGTGGTGCTGGTTAGACTGGGATGTGGTGGTGTAGTGCAGAGCAGCAGTCCCGACGGCCAACTCGCTGCGATGCTGCAGGCAAGGCTCCAGGGAAGCAAGTGGTGTGAGGAAGCAGAGGAGGGAAATGAGCAGCACGTGCAGGGTAAAAGGAGTGGACAGAGGTTCAGGGGAGAAGGAGGTGATGTGTGAAATTTTGGGCATCAGAGCGCAGGCCCGTGCTGTGAGGTGACAGAATGACAGACCAGCCCACGCTCTGCTTCTCTGCCCGCCAGTGTCTCGCCCTGAGCTCGAGCAGGCTGAGACCGCCCAGGAGAAGGACTCAGAGGAGGGTAAGTCGAGGTGTGTGCCAGCTGGCGGTGCATGGCCATAGAGTGCCCTCGCCGAGGGGTCTGAAGCTCTCACCTTGTGATTGTCCCCAGCATCGAGCAGAACTAACCTGAGCACTCTCTCGCCCAGCGTTTATCTTAACAGGGTGCAGCCTTCCCCGGGGGCAGAGAAGGGTGCACGTGGCTGGGCAGGGCTGTCTGCAAGGAAGCAGCCCTGGGCACGTGGCAGCCTGCTTCCCACTTGGGTGTCACCGTGCCACTGGGCACAGCCCTGGGACATCTTGCTGCCGGCGTCTGTCCTGCTTGTTTTTGAGCAGGGAGCTGCGCTGAGCTGGGAAGATCCCAAACCGTGTCAGTCAGCGGGTGCTGCTGGCTGGTTTC
Source organism: Syrrhaptes paradoxus (assembly GCA_013400615.1). NCBI lineage: Eukaryota > Metazoa > Chordata > Aves > Pterocliformes > Pteroclidae > Syrrhaptes > Syrrhaptes paradoxus. Next base: position 16,882 of record VZTO01010183.1, read on the forward strand.
TGCCTTGGGCCAGCCCTGCTTTGAGGTCAGAGTAGGACATCCTCATGCCATAGAGGGTAGAACAAACCCAATAGAAATTAAGGTGGTTGAATCACATTTTTGCCTTGAAAACTTCAGGATGCCACAGGCAGCCTGGCAGGCACCTGACGGGGATTCTGCTTGCAGCGGGGTGACACTACTGCACCGTTTTCTCCCTGGACGTTCTTGCCCGTGTTTCAGCCGCGTTAGCAGTGCTCACCTGGCAGGAGTGCAGCACTTTGGTGATTGCAGCTGGGCTGCTTGGTTTGCATATGCAAAGGGGAAGCGGCAATTTCTGGTTGTGGTCAGAGTCCACTTGAATCCCCCAGAGTAATTCTGTGGCTTCCCCGTTCCCTGGGAAAGCAGCAATTGCTTTGTAGTTGGCAGGAGCCACTCCTCCTTCCCAGCCGCTGCTGCTGCACATGACGGGGCTGAGAGCAGCGCTGCTTTCTGATCTCTCTGGTTCCCACCAGGAATCACCTGCCCTGCCATAACATGTGCTCTTGTTTGTGGCCTGTCTGAGGAGAGCAGGCTGTGAGCGTCCCGTTTACTTGGCATGGTCTGTGCCCCCTGTGTTGACCTCCTTGAACCAAGCATGTGTTCAAGCTCGCGCTCCCCAGCCAAAGCGTGGGCGCTGCAGGCTCGTGCCCCAGCAAGTGGGTGACACTTCCCTCCCTGTTCCTAGAGCTGCTGCTGGACTGGAAGCAGAACGCTGACGAGATCATTGTCAAGCTGAACCTGGGCAGCGGGTCTCTGAAGGTGGAGGATGTGAATGCTACTTTCACCGACACGGACTGTGTGGTCAAACTACCAGGTACGGGGAACAGAGCGACTGCCGCAGGCATTTCTCCAGCGGAACTTGGCCCGGTTCTGGGCTGGACGTGGGGCTCATCCAGGCGGGCATAAAACTTTTCCTTCAGAGGCAATGCCCTGCTGTCAGCTGGCACGGCTTCAGCCGCAGGCAGGGCTGATACAAGAGCGGTGTAAAAGAAGAAGGTTGCAGAGCTGGGGAGGGCAGGAGCTGGCCTGTGCGCCAAGTGGGAAAGTGCCCACTGCTGTGCTGGTGCGTCTCTGTCCCCTGCTCGGTGGGATGACTGAGTCAGCCCTGGGTATCCCTTGGAAAAGTGACGGTGCCCCTGAGGGCAGGGAGGCCCGGGGCCTTCCCTCTGGGAAGGAGGCCAGCCAGATGTACAAAGCAAACCCAGGGAAGCTGGCTGGAAGCCCTGAAGGCTCCTGGGGTATGGTGGCAGCTCTCCTGCAGCCTCCTGGGCGCTGGATGAGTGCCCCTGTGATCTGTGGGGCAGGTGAAAGCAGGCAGTGGGTGGGGTGATGGCTGTGTGGAGTGCTGCCTGAGGTCCCGTACCCCTCTGCTTGCAGACGGGCGCCAGTGGAGCTGTCAGTTCTACGAGGAGATTGAGAGCTCCTGCAGCAAGGTCCAGTGCAAGAAGGGCAACTTTCTACAGCTTGTGCTTCAGAAAAAGATCCCACTCCACACCTGGTCTTCGCTTCTGGTGAGGAGGGGAGGATCTGCCTTTTGGGGGAGCTTGGGGAGCCTAAGGGGAGCTGGGTTGAGGACTTCACTCCCTGCTCTTGGGCTGCCTGGAGAGCAATGTGGGGCACATCCTGCATCCACGTGTTGTGTGAGGGCCCCAGGGAGGGGGGTGTCATCGTGCCCCTGTTTCTGCCTTCCGCGTAGCCTCCAAGTTCTGGAGCAGGGCCCTGGTGTGCTCTGGGAAGGGGAAGTGAGGATAAGGGATGGGCAAAGAGTGTGAGAGGTGCTGCTGTCTGGATAGCTTCCCACTGTGGTGCACTGCTTTTCACAGAAGAAAAGGAAAGACGGATCCAAAGAGCTGGCCAAAGGGTCTGCGTGCTGGGAGAACGGGAAGGAGAAGGCTGCTTCTGCAGAGCTGGTCCCTGAAGAGCCGAGGGCTGAAGGTGGAGAGCCACCGAAGTCCCGGCGAGAGCCCTCCAACCCCAAGCGTGCTCCAGGAAGAAGTGAAGCCCTGGGAGGGAAGAGCCCAGCCAGCCCAGGGACGCAGAGCGGCCCCAGCGCCAAGCGGGCAGTATACCTCAAAGTGGCTCCCACTGAAGAGGAGCCAAATGCCAGAGTCACTGGGAGCGTGGAGCCCAGCAAAGGGCACAGCGGGAGGGCAGGCAGCCGCCGCAACGGCAGAGCCAGCCAGGTTGATGCGCCCGCAGCCCTCACAGACCTCACACCGCCGCTGGAGAAGGTACTCGAGGACCTGTGCAGATGGGTCCCCTCTACTCCCTTGGCCCCTATGCTGGGCGTGCGGCTCATGCAGGGACCTGTCCTTGCCGATGAGATGGGCTCCAGGGTCCCATGGGTGGTGCTGAGGGCTAGTGTGTGCCTGGCTGTGGTGGAGGGGAAAGAGGGTGACATAAAGACCCTGCAGTTGCTGGGCTGAGCACGTGCTTTGTTGCTGACGGGGCCAAGGGGGGAAGCTGGTGGCGTGGGGCTGTGCCTGCCTGGCTGGCAGGAGTCACGGGAGGTGGCCCAGGGCAGCTCGGGGGTGACAGTGTCTGTTTTTCACCATGTGCCTCTGTCTTGAAAGGCTGTGGTTTTGGCCAAGGAGACTGTTCCCGTGGAGATGCCACCTCTCGCAGCTACCACAGAGGTCATCCCCCACCGTGTTGCCACCTGTGTGGAGAAGAGGATCCTGCAGCCGGGCAGCCCTGCTGAGGCCTTGCGGGGCCGGGACTGCACACCTGGCCTGGGAGAGAGCTCCAAGACTGTCCCAGTGGCCACCCCTCCCCTGAGCAGAGACAGCGAGAAGAGGGACTGGTCCAAGGACGACGTGGCTCTGGAAGCAGCAGCTGATGGTGAGTGGCCGGAGTCAGCCTGGTCGGGAAGGTCTGTCTGCTCAGGACCTCTCCTGGGTCAGCCTGCAGCGCTGCCTCAGCACGCAGGGAAGGTGACATGCCTCTCCACGTCTTTCCTCACTCAGAGCCAGAGCCTTTTGTGAGCCTGACCTTTGTCAAGAATGACTCATACGAGAAGGGCAATGACCTGGTGGTGGTGCATGTGTACGTGAAAGAGATCCACAAGGAGACGTCCAAGGTGCTGTTCCGGGAGCAAGACTTCACGCTGGTGTTCCAGACAAGGTACAGGCATGCCTCGGGACGGTGCCAGGCTGCTGCAGAGCTCCTGGCTGTGGCTGAGCTACTTGTTTGTTCTCTTTTTCTGACTTGCTCCCAACTTCTTTTCAGTGACACAAACTTCCTTCGCCTCCATCCTGGCTGTGGGCCCCACACAGTGTTCCGGTGGCAGGTGAAGCTCAGGTATGTCTCCTCTCATTCCAGCTGAGAGTGCAGAGCTGGAGCAACAGCCAGTCGCAGCTGGTGGATCTGTGCAGGGAGTGCTCATTTCCGCACCTGGGCATCACCACACTGCACTGGTGCCCCGAGCCTGGGCTGCCTTGGCTCAGTGTGGTGATACAGGGGAGGAAATCCCAATGTCTCCTTGCCTGCAGTTTCCACCCCAGCCTGTTCTAGAGCTCTTGGGGACAGAGCCAGACCAGCCTGTGTGCACTTGGGGCGGGATGTCCTGCAGGAGAGGGTGTGGGGAGCCAAGCGGAGTGGATCTGCCAGGAAAGGGGCCCTCTGTGTGCTCAGTGTGGCCAGGCTTGAGGGTTGCCACCCTGCTCTGCCAGGGCTACCTCAGGATCAGTGCTAGCCGGGTTCCTGCTGCCTGGTGGCCTTGCAGAAGCTGCTGGGGGGTGTGGGGCACCCCTGACTTGGTGCATGTCTTGCAGGAACCTTATTGAGCCGGACCAGTGCACGTACAACTTCACAGTGTCTCGCATCGATGTCTGCTTGAAGAAACGCCAGAGCCAGCGCTGGGGGGGGCTGGAGGCTCCAGCCACACGAGGTCTGTACCCCGCCTTCTTGTCCTGCCTGCCCTCTGCCCCCCCATGGGGCACGGGTCCTCCTCACCGCTGGCAGCGGCCGGGTGGTGCCAGATCCTCCGGTGTGGGGTTGTGGGGAAGGAGAGGAGCTGAGTGGGTGTGGGCACGAGGGGTGTGGGGCAGGGCAAGCCAAGTGCTAGGGGAAGGGCACCGCTGTTCCCCTTGCTCACGGGGAACAGGGGTGGGAGAGAGCCTGTGTGTGAGCATGGAGCAAGCGGCTCAGCCCCTCCGTGGGCAGCACGTGGTGCTGCTAACCACAGGCCTGCCCTTCCCCCTTTTTAAGGTGCAGTGGGTGGTGCAAAGGTTGCCATGCCTACAGGCCCTACCCCTCTGGACAAGAACCCCCCTGGCAGTAACCAGCACCCCCTGTCCAGCAAGGAAGAGGCCCGAGCCAGCGACAAAGAGAAGCCACGCGTGGAAGATGGGGGTCTGGATGGTGTTGCAGCCCGTACAGCCCCAGAGCATGTGGCAGTGAAGCAAGAGCCGCACATTCCCTCAGTGAGTGGGGCTACAGCGGGTTTGACCTGGATGGGGGAAAAGGGGGGGCCCACTTGTCCCTCTCATGAGACCCAACCTCCTCAGTGTTGCTTTGGGGACTGGCAAACTGTTCCTGGAGGAGGAGGGGGCAGTGCTCCTCAGCTATGGCTGGCAGGATTAGAGGCAGCAGTTGGCCTGTCTGTCCCAGTCCTGGTGGGAGATGGTGCGGTGGCTGCAGCCCCACTGTGCCTGAGGGGTGCCTTGGGCAGTCGGGCTCCCCAGAGAGACCCTCCAAGTGCAGCATCCTCACACCGGCCTCTGCTTTGCAGCCCAAACCGACGTGCATGGTGCCACCAATGACGCACAGCCCAGTGAGCACCGAGAGTGTGGAGGATGATGAGGATGAGGACGAGAAGAAGAAGGTGTGCCTGCCTGGCTTCACGGGGCTGGTGAACCTGGGCAACACCTGCTTCATGAACAGCGTCATCCAGTCCCTGTCCAACACCCGCGAGCTGCGTGACTACTTCCATGGTAAGCACACACCGGGACCCCAGCAGAGCCCTGCCGCTCGGACGGTGCAGCCAGAAGCCACCCTCGCTCTCCTGCGTCTCTTGCAGATCGGTCCTTTGAGTCGGAAATCAACTACAACAACCCGCTGGGGACAGGGGGCCGCCTGGCCATCGGCTTTGCCATGCTGCTGCGAGCGCTGTGGAAGGGCACGCACCATGCCTTCCAGCCCTCTAAACTGAAGGTAGGGCCACAGGCACCAGCGCTGCACAAGAGCTGCCGTGGGTCCCCAGCACTTCTCTGTGGGCACCTGGCTGCCCTGCTGGTGCTGCTGGGAGCTCGGGGGGTCGGGGTGGGTTTTTGTGCATGGGGCAGGCGGTGCNTGGGTCGGGCTGGGTCCAGACAGGTTTTGTGCATGGGGCAGGCGGTGCTGCTGGTGGGCTCCTGGCCAGCCCTGATGGCTGTGCTGTCCCCAGGCAATCGTGGCCAGCAAGGCCAGCCAGTTCACTGGCTATGCCCAGCATGATGCTCAGGAGTTCATGGCCTTCCTGCTCGATGGACTGCATGAGGACCTCAACCGGATCCAGAACAAGCCCTACACAGAAACTGTTGACTCAGATGGGAGGCCTGACGAGGTGAGGATGTCCCTCCACAAAGCCCCTGGGAGAGCAGCCCTGGCCTGGGTGGTTTAGCGTAACGCTGAGCCCTGTCTCCCCGCAGGTGGTAGCTGAGGAGGCCTGGCAGCGACACAAGATGAGGAACGACTCTTTCATCGTGGACCTCTTCCAGGGCCAGTATAAATCCAAGCTGGTGTGCCCAGTGTGTTCCAAGGTAGGGCAGCCCCAGAGGCTCTGTCTCTGTCCTGGCTGTGCAGCAGGCTCCGGACCCTCAGAGGGCACAGGGCAGGGCTGGATCTCAGCTCTGCTGGGGCTGCTGCCCTGCTGATCTCGGTCACAAGCACTTCCCGCAACTGTGTGTGCATTGGTGTCTGCAGGTGTCCATCACGTTCGACCCCTTCCTGTACCTCCCTGTACCCCTCCCGCAGAAACAGAAGGTGCTGACTGTCTACTACTTTGCAAAGGAGCCGCACCAGAAACCCATCAAGGTAAAGGATACCATCTGCTCTGGAGAGGTGGCCTGAGAGGGCTCCCAGACATCCCCCAGGCAGCTGATCGTGTGCTAACGGGTTAGGCGTTGTGTTAAGCAAGGGCCTGTGTGTGTTGGTGCAGTGTGACTGATGTGACACCTTCTTCATGGCAGTTTCTTGTGAGTATCAGCAAGGAGAACTCCAGTGCCATGGAGGTGCTTGACTCAGTGGCCCATAGCATGCGTGTGAAACCGGAGAACCTGCGCCTGGCAGAGGTGAGAGCGCTCAGGCTGGACAGTGAGCCAGAGGATGCTCCTGTAGGTGCCCCAGCTCCCGCAGCTCCGCAGGGAATGGGGCCACTGGCAGTTGCCCATATCCAACGTGTCCGTGGGGTGGATTTTGTCCGTGAGTGGCAGTGACCTCCACAGCGTGCTGCCGGGCAGAACCCTGCTCAGGAGGGCTGGGCCACTGCAGTGGGGTGAGGGTTGTCCATCCTCCTGGCAGGGGCAAGGGATGTCCATTCTCCTGGCAGGGTGGTGAGCAGCGTCCCTGTGGTTCTGCTGCTGTGTCTGCAGCTCGCGGTGGGGCTGGGGTCTGTGGCTCTCAGGAGAGGTAGCGTGGGGCAGCCATCACATGGCCCCACTCTGCTGCTTTCCTGGCAGGTGATCAAGAATCGGTTCCACCGTATGTTCCTGCCATCCAACTCGCTGGACACGGTCTCCCCTACGGACTTGCTGCTCTGCTTCGAGGTGCTGTCCCCAGAGCTGGCCAAGGAGCGGGTGGTGGAGCTGCAGGTCCAGCAGGTAAGAAGGGATATTGGGACTACTGGAAGGCACGCAGGGAGGCTGAGCCTGAAAGTGGGGCTGAGCAGGAGAGGGAGAGCTGCACGCAAGGGTGACCAGCTGCAGGGAGCACGGGTGCCCACCGAGGCTGCCTTGCCCTGCCCGCGTGCCCTTCCCTGCCCAACGGGTCCTTTCTCCCGCAGCGTCCGCAGGTGCCCAGTGGCCCTGTCGCCAAGTGTGCGGCCTGCCAGAAGAAGCAGCTGTCGGAGGATGAGAAGCTCAGGCGCTGCACGAGGTGCTATCGCGTCGGTTACTGCAACGTGTGAGTTGGATTGGTGTGCCTGGCCGGGAGTGAGGGTCTCCTACCTTGAAGGGCTGGTGGGAGAGCTCAGCCCACTGGGAGGAGGTGGGATGGGCCTGGCCTTTGGGAGGGAGCTAGTCTGGCTTGCTGCGCTCCCCCCGTTCCCAGCACACCCCTCTGGCTCTGCCATGCTCGTGTCCAGGGTGGTCATGGATGCTGGGTTCAGTAGGGGCTGTTTGTGTTACAGGGCATGTCAGAAAACACACTGGCCAGACCACAAGTCTCTGTGCCGCCCCGAGAATATCGGTTTCCCCTTCCTCATCAGCGTGCCGGAGTCCCGCCTCACCTATGCCCGCCTCGCCCAGCTGCTGGAGGGCTACGCAAGGTGAGGGTCCGGGGAAGGAGGGGACTCCTGCCCTGGAGTTGAGCTCGGGCCCGTGCCTGTCTGGCTCTGACTGCCACCTCCTTGCCCAGGTACTCGGTCAGCGTGTTCCAGCCTCCGTTCCAGCTGGGCCGGATGTCACCAGAGCAGGGACTGCAGCCTCTGCTCCTGGAAAAGCTGGAGCCCCTGACCAAGAGCGGCTGTGCAGCAGCCACCTCTGCCCCTGAGCTGGGAGAGGGGGACAGGGCTTCCAGCCTCCTGCAGGAGCCCCCGCTCTCGCCAGCTGTGCCTGAGCTGCACCCGGAGCAGGGGGACACCAGCACTGTCCGGAGCAAGGTCCTGGCAGCCAGGAGTTCACTGCTGAGCGTGGATTCAGGGTTCTCCGAGCACGTGGAGTCGCAGGGCGACACCTGTTGTGAGAAGGAGCCGTCCTACGAGAGAGCCCTCAAGCCAGAAGGTAAGAGGTGCTGCGGTGCTGTACCAGGAGCCCGGGCAGCCCCAAGACAAAACCAGAGCAATTCTCTCTTATTGGGGAGACTTCCCACCACAGCATCTGTTCTCCCTGTGTGAGCTGGGTCCGGAGACCCCTGGGTTCATACATGAGGCCCTGGGAGCTGTGTTTTGACAGTGCTGCCTCACCTGAAACGCCTGCCTGCCCACGCTCTGCCGTGCCCTGCAGAGCCGTACCTGGCTGGAGCCTTGTGTTGTGGGAGGGGTGGGAAGGCAGGGGCTGGCAGAAGCCTCCCGAGTCCCATGGGAGGGCAGAGCCTGGCGCTGGCTGGACCCCTCGGGGCTATGAGCACAGTGTTTCCCTTGCTCTGACTCAGCTGCAGGGGAGCAGCCTCTCGCGCTCGGCTGCCTGGCTGTCACGTTTCCAGACACTCGTCTCAGGATGGCAGCAATGTGCAGCGAAGGGGCAAGGCAGGCGGAGGAGCGCAGCTTGCCAGGGGCAGGCGCCTGCTAAAAATAGTCAAGGACACGGGGCACGTGGTTGTGTCCCTGCAAGGCCGTAGCATGTGAGGTGGGGGTGGGGGGCACTGCAAATTCTTGGCCCCTGTGCAGGGCAGACAGGCAGTGCCACCACAGATCTGTCCCTGCTTGTCCACAGCTGCCATCCCTGGGTACCAACACACTCCAGACTCGCTGAGCGCCCGCACCACGCAGTTCTACATCAACAAGATCGACGCTGCCAACCGAGAGCACAAGCTGGAAGATAAAGGTGAGCCCAGGGCGCTGTAAAGCACCACCTTCATCCCTCCCAACCTCTGGCAGGGTGGTGCATCTGCCTGGCACAAGGTGAACTCGGGCGTGACGGTGGCCTCAGGCTGGCCGGTGGAAGCTACATCTGGCACGGGGGAGCACAGGGCTCTGCTGCTGGGAAGCTCTTCTCGGGCAGGACGTTCCTGCTCTCCTCAGCAGACAGACCAATTCCCCTCAAACTCCTGCATCCACAGAGGATCTGTGATCTCTGGGTCACCTCATGTCTAAATGGGGCGCACACATCTGGCAGTGGTTATGTTGGTGTTGCTGAGAGGGGCTGTGCCAGTGTTGCCCCGCTGGCTGTGGGCTTTTTGACACCCTAAAATGATGATGAACCTGGCTGTGGCCATGGAGGTGCCCCACAGGGGCACTTGTCCCCTCCTGGCAGTGCTTGCATGATGGCTGTCTTGGGACAGGCAAGGCTGCTCCAAGCCCCAGCACGGTGGCCTGGTGGGGCTGGTGTGAGGTGCATGTCCCTTCACAGGTGACACCCCCCTGGAGCTGACGGATGACTGCTCCCTCGCCCTGGTGTGGAAGAACAACGAGCGCCTCAAGGAGTTTGTGTTGGTGGAGTCCAAGGAGCTGGAGTGCGTGGAGGACCCCGGCTCGGCCAGCGAAGCGGCCAGGGCTGGCCACTTCACCCTGGAGCAGTGCCTCAACCTCTTCACCAAGCCCGAGGTCCTGGCCCCGGAGGAAGCGTGGTGAGGAAGGCGGCAGGGTGGGTTCCAGCCCGTGGGCTCGGGCGGCAGCGGGGGTTTCCCAGGAGCTGCCTGGGGCTGCACTGTTCCTTCTGGCAGCCAGGAGCGTTGGGCTGGCCTTCCCTGCGCGCTGGGGAGGATAAAAGCCAGCAGGGAGCAGTGCCAGCGCTCTGCAGGGCTGTGCTGAGAGGCTGAGACCTCCCACATCCCCTTTGCCAGCCCCACATGTGGGGGGACCTTGGAGCTGGACTGCGAGACCTGGGGCTGTCCCCACGCCGGTGACGAGCACGCTGTTTCCCCAGGTACTGCCCCAAGTGCAAGCAGCACCGCGAGGCCTCCAAGCAGCTGATGCTGTGGCGCCTGCCCAACGTCCTCATCATCCAGCTCAAGCGCTTCTCCTTCCGCAGCTTTATTTGGAGGGACAAGATCAACGACATGGTGGACTTCCCCGTCCGGTGAGAGCCTGGGGGATGCAGTGCTGGGGCTGGCACTGCCTGTGCTGCCCTGCAGCCTGCCCTCTCCCTGCCTAATGCCAACTGCCCTGACTGTCCCCGTGTCCCTCCCCAGGAGCCTGGACCTGAGTAAATTCTGCATTGGCCGTAAGGGCGAGCAGCAGCTGCCCATGTACGACCTGTACGCTGTGATCAACCACTACGGAGGCATGATCGGGGGGCACTACACAGCGTACGCCCGCCTGCCCAACGACAAGAACAGCCAGCGCAGCGACGTGGGTGAGGATCTGCCAACCCCGCTGCCTCCTGCTCCTGCGGCCGTGGCCCTTCTGCTCGCCTAACCCTTCTCTCCTCCCAGGCTGGCGGCTCTTCGACGACAGCACAGTCACCACCGTGGACGAGAGCCAGGTGGTAACCAGATACGCGTACGTCCTCTTCTACCGCCGGAGGAACTCTCCTGTGGAGAGACCCCTGCCAGGGCACCCCCCAGACCACCGAGCCGAGCGCACCCCCTCTGCCGAAGCTGCTGCCAGCCAGGTGAGACCTTGCGTCCCTTCCAGCACTGTTGGAGCCACAGAATCTTGAAACGTGCCCACACGCAGGGCCCAGCCCGCCTCGGCCAGCACCCGCAGAGCCTGGCACAGCTGCGGTGGGGTGCCTGCCCCTCTTTGACACCGAGGGGCTCGCGTTGGCCAGGTGTTGGGGACTGTCCTGCCTTGCTCTCACTGTGAGCTTGGACAGTCCCTGCCCTGAGGGACCGCAGGAGAGCTGGTTCCAGCTGCCGGGGTGTGGGAGGCAGGAGGGGACCTGGCCACACCAGGGTCTGTGCCAGGGGAAAGGAGCTGGCTGTGCCAGCAGCGGTGAGGACCTGCTGTCCACAGCCGCTCTCCAGGCAGGGTGGGGGATGCTTTCTGCTGGGGCCCAGCTCGGGGCCAAGCTAGGTGCAAAAAAGGCAAATGCCAGCGCTGAGCATGAGGCCTGGCAGCCTCCGCAGGGTGCTGAGGATAAACCTGCCAGAGCGAGCTCTGCCGCGGGGCCGCCCGCGAGGGAGGGTGGGCCAGCCGCTGGGGTGCTTTGGGCACGCACCGTCAGGGAGCAGTTGTGCTGATCTTTACGTGAACATCAGAAATCCAGGCCCAGGTTGGGGCACGGCGCAGCACCCACCTGGCCAGCCCATGTGTGTTCCTGTGCTGCAGCCCTGCCCCCAGGTTCAGCACGCTGTGACCCCACAGGGTCTGGGGGTGATGCTCAGTTCATCTTGGGCACGGCTGCACGTGTGTGCCCTGTGGGGGACCTCCTGGCTCTGCCCTCTCGCCCAGGGACAGGAGCTGCCTGTCTCTGAGGCCAGGGCTGTCCGGCATGTTGGTGTCTGCTTGCCCGGGCTGTTCCTGTCCTGGGGGGCTGTGTGTGTCCTGGAGCGGCCCCACGTGCTGGGGGTGGCCTGGGCAACAGGAAGGCTGTGCTGCTTCTCCTGGTCAGAGCCCAGGCAGCACTGAGGCTCGCCATGCGCCCCATGGCACCGGGGTCCATCGGGTCCCCCCACAGTGCTGGGGTCCATCGGGTCCCCCTACAGCACCGGGGTCCATCAGGCCCCCCCTTGGCGCAGGGTCTCATCGGGCCCCTGGCAGCACCGGATCCCCCGCAGCGATGGGGCGCGTTGGATCCCTCTGGGGCTCAGCAGGACCCTGAGCCCCTCGGACCACCCGCACCCCCCAGGCAGTGGGTGCCCTCCGGAGACCCGCACCCCATGGGCTGCCCCAGGATCACCGGCATGGGCTGGGCTGTGATTGGTCACCTGTGGATCATCCTCCTGGAAGCTAATCTGCAATTGGCTGTCAAAGCATCCCCACCCACCAAAGCAGAGCTGTGATTGGCTATGCTGTGACCGCGCCTCCTGGTCCTGCCGCCCCAGCTGGCTCCAGATTGGCCGTCATCGGAGAGATCCTGTTGGGATCACAGAAGCTGGGCTGTGATTGGCTGCTGCCTGACCCCCTCGCTGCCTGGACCCACCAATGCCAGAGCATCAGCTCCACCGGGATCCACTGCCCGCGGCCGCACAAAGACCCTCCTGCCCGGCTGCTGCCCACGCCCCCTCCCGCAGAGCCACCCGCCGGAGCCCAGCTGCGCCCCGACGCACCGGAGACCCCGAAGAGCCGCGGGGGCGGGCGCGACCGCGACGGTGCTGCATGGGGAGGCGGGCTGGCTGGGCACGGGGCTGGGCTCGCAGGCGGCCGCCGGCCTCGGGGGATGGCGAGGGGTGTTGCCCGTTGTGTTCTCCAAGTGCTGACGCAGGTTTCCACATCGCAGGCTTCTCTGATCTGGCAGGAACTGGAGGCTGAAGAACAAGAGTTGCAGCTCGAGGCACCCCAAAGGCCTGCGAGAAACTCCTGGAGGCCCCGTGGCCAGAAGCGGAGTCCGGGCACCCCACAGCACCCAGACGAAGGCTGCGTCAGATACTTCGTCCTGGCCACCACGGCCGCAATCGTGGCTCTCTTCCTGAACGTCTTCTACCCGCTCATTTACCAGACCCGCTGGAGATAGGCACGGGCGCGCAGCCAGCTGGGGAGCGGGGCCACCGGGGCACGCACCGTCCTAGGACACTACACAACCAAGACGTCAGGCGGCAGGACAAAAACCACTGGGAAGGACTCGCCGAGGGAAGCGTGGGGCCGTCGGCTCCTGCCTGTCTGCTCTGGCATCTCCCGTGCCAGCTGGCAGGGCTGCATGGCCAGCCCACTGCCTTGCCAAGGCACAGCCCAGCACCAGGAGCCCGCAGCCCTCCCTTGCCCTTGCTGCCCGCTCGGAGCGGGGCCGACCTTGCGAGTACTGCTGCTCAGGAAGGGACACTGCTGCTACAGCATGGACAGGCCCCGGGACCGCCCTGGGACCATCCGCTGCTTCTGCTTGGCTCCCAGGAACGAAACACAGACCTGCTGGGAGGCTGCAGCGAGGGCAGGACGCCCTGACACGGTCCTGGCCTGGCCGCCTCTCCCAGCTCCGCTGCGGCGGGAGCCTCGTGCTCTCTGGGGCTGGCGCGACACACAGCTTCTGGGACAGCCCCATCCCTCCTGCTGGCCTCCAACCCAGCCTCCCGCTGCCACCTGCCCCTGCGCACGAGCCACATGTGCCACACCTCGTGCTGGGGCTGCAGGGGCTTGTCACCGAGGGCTTGTGCTTGGCTGGAGGGCTCAGCCCTGCCACAGCTCCCCCTGCCCCGGGGGAGTGTGGCAAACGGGGCTGGGGCACCCATGGCAAGCACCCGCCTCCGTGGGCTGCCAGCTCCCCCCAGCAGTGTTGTGGGGCGTGGGCTGTCCCTGCTTGGCCCCAGCTGCCTGCCTCCGTGTGGCCAGGTCCCTGCTGGCACGGTGTGGCACGGCGCCTCGTTTGCAAGGGGACCGGCTGCCTGTGCTGCGGGAGAGGCGTGGGGTTGGGAAGCGCAGGTAGGACCTCACCGGGTTAATAAATCTGGGTTTTCCAAAGTGACGCTGCATCCCTGTCCTGTGTGATGGGACCCCAGCACAGGGCAGGGCTCTGTGCCCGAGCCCACGCCAGCACGCAGGCGGGTGCTGGTGACCTTCTTCTGCCTGAGCCAGCTGCCTGCGGAGTCTCTCTCTCCTCAGCTGGCCTGGGGACTGCCCTGGGTGCCACAGGGTGCCTGGCACATGCTGGGTGGCAGCGGTCTTAGGAGAACGCTCTGCCTGCCCGTGCCATGGGGCACAGCCTGAGCTCCTGCTCTCCAGCTGTGGGGCAGCAGCTCTGGCGCGGCACGTGTAGGGTGCGGGGAGCCTGGCGGGGCCGGCAGCGCGTTGTCCCGTGGGGCTGAGACACGGGCTGCAGCTCCAGCGGTGTCTGACATTGAGACGTGTTGCCCTTGGCTGAGCGTGGCTGACTGCTCCAGCGTGTTTGGGTGCGAGGAGTGACTTCAGAGCCCTGTGACTTCCTTTTCCGTCTCCGCCGCTGTCCCACCGGCAGTGTCCTTGGCTGGCTGGGGAAGGATGCTTGGCAGGGAAGGGGGTCACCCGGGTTTCTGGCTGGGGCTGGGGCCGGACAGCAGGGAGCCCCAGGCTCCCCCCACCTTGTCCCCCACCCTTCCTGCACACGTGCCACCGTGTCTTCCCCGCCGAGTGGGTCCCAGCCAGGGACCCTGGTGGGGCCGTCTCGCGGTCATGAGGTGCATGTCCTGGAACAGTCGCCTCATTGTCTGCAGCCCGGGGCTCGGCGGCTTCCCCCGCTCACCCACAGTGCTGGCCTCGTGGGGCTGAGTCAGCGCCCAGCACCAGTGGGGTGACCTCTGCTTGGGCTGCCGCCGGCGCCTCGGTGTGGGGGCCACAAGCCTGCACCTGCCTGCCCACCCTGCCCACCCTGCCGGAGGTGGGTGGTCGGCAGCAGCGCCCAGGCCAGCCGCTCGCTCTGTGCCGTGGAAATCCCCTCTGGTCCCGTGCCCTTCTTCAGCCGCTGGCAGCCAGCCCCGTGGCTCCCCGCTGCTGCCGGGCTGGCCGGGCGCCCGTGCCGGGGCGCGGGGCTCTGCCCAGACTGGTCCTGGCTGCCGCAGCCGCGGGGCACGAGCGCTGGGCTGGGGAGAGGCGGCAGCACCAGGGCTGAGCGTGCTGCAGCCTGGCTCCTGGGGCGGGCAGGCGGGGGCTGCCGCGGGAGCCTGGGCACGCTGCCCTCCCCCTGCCCCACTGCTGGGGGCTGGCACCGGCTGCGGCTGTCGGGCCCACGGGGCCACCGGCGCTGTGTGGGGTCCCTACCCTGGGGGGCCATGTTTCCCCAGCTGCCCCATGGGCTCCCTGGGGGTGGGGAGGGAGAAGATGGGTGGGCAGGGTGGTGGTCTCCCTCTCGCAGCCCTGGTCTCACTCTGACGCGCACGTTCTGCTTGCAGGGCCTGCCCCCGGTGCCGTTCGGATCCAGCCTGGCCCCCGAAGGAGCCCCGGCTGCGGAAGGCCTCCCCGAGCGCTTCGCCAGCCCCGCCGAGCGCCCGGCCCCCTCCTACAGCAGCATGGAAGAAGTCGACTAGGGGGGTGGGGGGGCCTGCCCCGGGGGGCGCNGGGTTTGTCCTGCACTCATTAAACTTGCTGAACTCCGCTCGCCTCTGCTACCTGCTGTCCCCTAGGACCCCGTGGTGCCTGGTGACCCCCCCCCGAGGGCCCTGGTGGCCTCATGCCTCGTGTCCCCTGATGTACTGGGACAGCTGGGGCACCCTACAGCTCCTTGTCACCCAGTGCTCCTTCCAGCCCCATGTCCCCCCAGATCCCCTGGCTCTTGGTGCACCCTCCAGCTCGTTGTCCCCACTGGGCTCTGCTGCCCACAGGGTGCCCATGGTGTCCCCAATGTCCCTCAGTGCTGGGTGTCTCTCAGTGTGACCTGCTGTCAGGTGCACCCTACGGCAGTGTCCCATGGGTGCTCCCCGCTGTCCTCCAATGTGCCTTGGTGCCTGCAGTCCCCTGGTGTGCCCTGGTGCCAAGTGTCCCCAGGTGCACTCCCACTGCCCTAGTGCCCTGTGTGACCTGGTGCTCGGTGTCCCCTGGTGTGTCCCAGTGCTGGTGCTCAGTGTCCCGCAGTGTGCCCCCCGTACCAGCACAGTGGGACCCCACATCCCGATGCCCCATTGTCTGGTGTCCCCCGGGGATGCCCCATCACCCACTGTCCCCCAATGTGCCTTGGTGCCTGGAGTCCCCACGTACACCCTGGCGCCAGGTGTCCCCCTGTGCAGTCCTGCTGCCACAGTGCCCGGTGTCCCTGGTGCCCCCGGTGTGGTGGGACTGCAAGTCCCGGTGCTCAGTGTCCCGCAGTGTGTCCCGGCAGCAGCACGGCGGGACCGCACATCCCTGGTGTCCCCCAGGACGCCCCATCGCCCAGTGTCCCCCAGTGCCGGTGTACAAGGACTGCGAGTGCTGGTCCCGTATCGCCCGGTGTCCCGGTGCGGCGGGACCGCAAGTCCCGGTGCTTTAATGTCCGGTGTCCCCATCGCCCGGTGTCCCCATCGCCCAGTGTCCCCCGGTGCCGGTGCACCAGGACTGAGTCCCGGTGCGGGCCGGTGTGGTGGGACAGCGAGTCCCGGTGCTTTAATGCCCGGTGTCCCCTTGTCGCCAGGTGTCCCCAGCGCCGGGTGTCCCCCGGTGCCGCTCCCTCCCTCTCCCGGTGCCGGTGCGGCGGGACTGCAAGTCCCGTCAAGCCGCGGGCGGGAGGCGCGTCACAATGGGGCTCGGGGGGGGCGGTGCGACCGGTGTCTGCCTCCGCCGCCGCCCGGTGCCGCGGCGCACAAGAGCCCCCNGCTTCTGACCGACCCCCCCCCCTCCACCCCCTCTAACCCACGGCCACGGACCCCCCCCCGACCCGCCCCCGCTCCCCGGACCCCCGCGACATGCCCCCGGTCCCCACCGACACGGCCGCCCCCCAGCCGCCCGCCGCCCCGGGACGTGACACCGCCGCCGCCGCCGCCGCTGCTCCCGGGGGGTCCGGTAAGCGGGGAGCGCTGGGGAGGGATGAGCTTTGGGAATGGCGGGGGGGGGAGATGATGAGGGAAAGGGGGGAAGCCCACGGCCACGCGCGACCGCGGCGCGCCCCCTCTCGCCGCCGCGGGGTGAGTCACCCCTCTGCATTGTGACGTCACGCAGCGGGCTGACATCTGACGTCACGCATCCACGCGCGGAGTGGGGTGCGCGGGGGGAGGGGGGGGAAAGGCGCGGGGGGACCTATCTCCCCCCTCCCCCCCCCGTGCTCCCCCACGGGTGCGCGTGACGGCAGCGTGGGTCCCCCCCCCTGTCTGGCAGAGAGCCGCGGGGAGGCGGAGGGCGCGGAGCCCCCCACGGCGGGCGAGGAGCGGGCGGTGACAGCACCGCTGGTGGGACCCCCGGGTCCCCCGAAAACGGACACCCCCGAGCGGGAGACATGGACCCGGCAGATGGATTTCATCATGTCCTGCGTGGGTTTCGCCGTGGGGCTGGGCAACGTCTGGCGCTTCCCCTACCTGTGCTACAAGAACGGCGGAGGTGAGCCCCACACCTGCCCCACGGCGGGGAGTGGGGGGGGGGGGCACCCCACGGCACGTGGGAACACCCCCCTTGCCACTCCGTAGTGTGTGTGTGGGGGGGGGTCACGCTACGGTGGGCCAGCCCACGCTGCACCTCCCCAAGGCAAACGGCCACCCAGCGGGGCTCCTGGACCACCCCACGGGTGTCCGGTGCCGACCACCGTGGGGGGGTCCGTGGGGAGCCCCCCACCACCTGCCCGCCCTGACCTACATCGGCGGCACGGCGAGGGGAGGGCGCGGAGGCGCCTTCGCCATTCGCTGGCAGCACGGGGAGGGAAGGGGGGGCCCGGGGGGGTC
>VZTO01010184.1:0-13605 GCA_013400615.1 Syrrhaptes paradoxus
TATCCACCGTCCATCACATCCCACACGAACAGCCGCCACCACGAAGGCAAACACCCCAAACTGCCACATTTTCCCACGTCCCATCACCACACAAAGGTTCAAAACCCCGAGTAACTCAAGACACTGTCGTACAATCACGACCAAGACGATCCACGTGAAATACAACACTGCGAGGTGACTTCTTCTGTCCTTAGCTATACTTTTTTCTTTTTTTTTTCTTTTTTTTGAACACTCACGACACCAAAACCTCAAAGAAGCCCCCAGCAGCTCTGCCCCAGCTCCTGGAGCAGAGGGAACCTGCCACCACCACCCGCCCCACCAGCCGCTGTCCCAGCATCTCCCTCACTTTCTGCTCCGGAGCAGGAAACCTCGATACCAAAACAAAACGAAAGCAAAATTCCCATTCCCAAAGCACCAAAGGCAAACTCGCAGGGAGAGCTCCAGCAACACCTTACCGGCTGAGTCAGTGGATGAGACATTTCCTTGTGCCGGGTGCCCCATCTGCTCCGTTCATCTGCAAGCTGAGATCTTCTGCTGGTAGACCCAGAAAAGAGGGGGGGTGGAGGGAGAAACCTCGCTGCAAGGATCTGAGAGCCAGAGAGAGGAAATCATAGAAAATACAGAGGGGGGTTGAAAATTCCTGCCTGGGTGACAAGGCATCAGTGCCACCATCTCCCACCCAAGCTGGGTCCCCAGCCGTCGCCGCAGCCGTCGCCTCGGCCAGAGCCGCAGCGCGATGCTGCTCGCTGGGAGCCTCGCGTCTTTCTGCATTGTCTCTCTCCAGTGGAAGCTCATGCAATCTCATTTCATGGGAGAGACATCTGGTTTGATTCAAAGGGAGAGAGAAAGGGGGAAGAGGGGAGAACCGCGCGCTCGCACACAGCCCAGCCTCGCTGGCGGGGAGCTGGAAAAAAAAAAAAGCAATTTTCAATGCTTCCCTCTGCGCTAAATCGCGCCTCATTTCAATGAGAAAAGCTAGCCCAGCGAGCAAGGGCTGTCCCATGGCTCTCCCCCAGCAGTCCCAGTTTGCAGGGGGGGTTTTACTGGGGCAGGGAGCCAAGGGCAGGGAGGCTGAGCCCCAGCAGCCCCGCCAAGCCCCTCCTGCGCCTGGATCCACCGCAAGGCCTTGGGGTGCCGGGGGGGTTCCCCTTCTCCCATCTTTCCGTGACCCCCGGTGCTCCTGGACGCGTGGTTTCGACCCTCAAACCCTCGTGATTTTGGTTGAGGGTCCCCCCATCACCAGGCTGAAGCCCCTGTGTTTGAGGGGGGACCCAGCACCTCTTCGGGGACCACGTCCCCCTTCGCCCGAGGATGAAGCCAGCGAGCGACCTGTCCACGGGAGGTGGGCTCAGGACCTGCCCCGTCACCCCCAGCCCCCTGCTCCCCGCTGTTCACCCCACCCACGCGGGTGCCAGTCTGTGACCCCAGCTGTCCCAGCTTGGGGTGTCCCTCCCCAGCCACCGCCTCTCCCAAGGGTCCCCGCGATCCCTGGGGATCCCTCTGGGCTCCCACCCCTCGACCCCTCCACAGCACCCCTCATGGGTGGGCTGTGGCAGGTCCCCACACAGACCCTCCTCGATGGGGTGCACACTCCCCGTGCAGCCCCCCCTCCACCTGGGACCCCTCCATGCTGGGGTGCACGTGGCGGGTCTCCACGCAGCCCCTTCCCCCAGCGGCTCTGTGCCAGAGGGGATGCTGGTGGGTCCCCACACACTCCTTCCCCACTCGTGGCCCCTCCATGCCTGGGGTGTGCACAGCGGGGGTCCACACAGCCCCCTCCAGCCGCGGCACAGTGGGTCCCCTGCACCCACGACCCAGTGGGTCCCCTGCACCCCTTCCAGAGTGGGTCCCCTGCACCCCATCCACTGGTGACCCAGTGGGTCCCCCTGCACCCACGACCCAGTGGGTCCCCTGCACCCCTTCCAGAGTGGGTCCCCTGCACCCCGTCCACTGGTGACCCAGTGGGNGTCCCCTGCACCCCCTGCACCCATGGCATGGAAAGTCCCCCTGCACCCCTTCCACCCATGACCCAGTGGGTCCCCTGCACCCCCTNGTGCACAGCGGGGGTCCACACAGCCCCCTCCAGCCGCGGCACAGTGGGTCCCCTGCACCCACGACCCAGTGGGTCCCCTGCACCCCTTCCAGAGTGGGTCCCCTGCATCCCGTCCACTGGTGACCCAGCGGGTCCCCCTGCACCCCCTCCACGGAGGGTCCCCCCGCACCCCCTCCACCCACGACCCGCGGGTCCCCCCGCAGCCCCCCCGCCCGTGCCCAGCGGGTCCCCCCCACGCCCCGCTGCCGGAGGGGGTGTGCCGGCGGCCGGGGACTACATCCCCCAGCAGGCCGCGGGCCGGGGCAGCCTCCCGCTGCGCCCAGCCGCCTTCAAACAAAAGAGTTTTTCCCCCCGCGGGGCTCCGCGCCGCCCCGCGCCCCTCCGCGCACCCGCCGGCGGCTGGGAGCCGGGGGCGGAGGCGGCGGCGGGGGGACCCCGGCGGGCTGGAAGTGCCTGGGCGAGGGAGCTCGGGTTACAGAGAGAAAGGGGCTTGGCCAGGCAGAGGGGAGGTGGGCGGAGGGTCCTTTTCTCTGTCTGTTTCTCTCCNCCCTCCCCAACCAACCACCACCACCCAACCCCCTCTCAAGTCTTTGTTAGCCATGCCTAGCCTGGTAGTACCAGGGATAATGGAAAGGAACGGGGGTTTCGGCGATTTAGGCTGTTTCGGTGGGAGCGGCAAAGACAGAGCGCTGCTGGAGGATGACCGGGCGCTGCAGCTCGCCCTGGACCAGCTCTGCCTGCTGGGGCTAGGCGAGCCTTCCTCCTCCTCCTCCTCCTCCGCCGTGGTGCTGGTAGAGGACAGCAACAACAACAACAATAACCCGCCGCCGCCGCAGCAGCCCCCGCCGCCGCCGCCGCCGCCGCAGCAGCAGCCGCCGCCGCCTCCGCCGCCTCCACCGCCGCCGGCTCCGAAGGGTTCGTCGGCTCCCAGCGCCGGGGCGGCGGAGCCCAAGTTGTGCGCGTTGTACAAGGAGGCCGAGCTGCGGCTCAAGAGCAGCTCCAACACCACCGAGTGCGTCCCGGTGCCCAGCTCCGAGCACGTGGCGGAGATCGTGGGCCGGCAAGGTGAGCGCCAGGTCCCCGCCGGTCCCCCCACCCCCGCCCGGCCGGGCCCCTTTTCCTCGGGAAACTTCCCCCCCCCCCTCCGCCGCATCCCCGCGGCCGGGAGGGCTGGGGACCGCCCCGCCAACTTCCCCCCGCGGCTCGCCCCCTCGCCGCTACCTTCCCTCCCATTGTTCGGGGCCGGGGTCGGGCGGGTACCCGCGCCCCGACCGGCTCAGCCCCGACGGGGACAAAGCGGAGGGGGCGGCCCGCCTGCCCCCCCGGCGGAGCGGGAGTGCCGGGGCTGCGGACGGGTCGCTGCTCTTCTGGCAGGGTTTGGGTTTGGGTTGAATTTTATTTTTTTGGAAATAAAGGGGAGATCTATCGGAATGCCTGCGTGGGTTTGTCCGGTTTGTCTGCACCGGAGCCCGCTCCGGTTCTGCGAAAGAGCTGTTGCTGAACCGCGCTCTCCGCCCTCCTCCTTTGAAAAAAAATAAAAAAAAATAAAATAAAAAATAATGAAAGCAGAGGGAGGAAAGCAGAGAGCCGGGCTGGCTGGCCGCGGAGCTCCCCGGGCTCGGCGCGGTGGGGAGAAAAATCCCCTTTGTTGGGATCGGCGGAGCGAGGGGGTGTGGTTGTGCCGGGGCTCGGCGGGGCCGGGCGGGCTCGCTGGCGGGCCTAGCACGGGTCCAACAGAACCGATTGATGGAAGTTGAACTCCTCCTGCAAGGCTGGGAGTGGTGGGGGACCCTGCAGCGGGCACCCGGCCGTCCCGCGTGGGCCCCCACGGACGCCTCCGCCGCCCGGCCCCGCCGCTGACCACGCTCCGCGACAGTGATGCTTTTGTTCTCCTTACGGCTCTGTTCGGAGCGAGGTGGAATGGAGGAGGGCTTTAAAAAAAAAAAA
This sequence comes from Syrrhaptes paradoxus, assembly GCA_013400615.1. Taxonomy (NCBI): domain Eukaryota; kingdom Metazoa; phylum Chordata; class Aves; order Pterocliformes; family Pteroclidae; genus Syrrhaptes; species Syrrhaptes paradoxus. Next base: position 4,001 of record VZTO01010184.1, read on the forward strand.
AAATTATATCTATATCTATATCTATCTATCTACAGCCACACCACACCCACTCTTAAGTCACCCCTCGCCCACCCCCTCCGCTCCGGGCTCCCGAGGGTGCGTGCGGGGGCCAAGGTGCGCTGCGGGTGGGAGCTGCCCCTTGGCACTGCGGGAGCCAGCGCTGGGTTGGAGCGTGGGGCTGGCGAGAGAAGTTTTGTGTCGCTTACAGGAGGAAAAAAAAAAATAATAGTGTGGCTAAGTGGGATTTTTTTTTTTTTTTCTTTAAGCAAGTAACTTGAAGCTCTGGAAGTGTGATGGGCAGAGGCTGCGGCTCTAAATCCAGATGCTTGGGTTGGGAATTGAAGTGGCCCAAGGATTTGCAGCTTGACATGGGGGGGGTGGCTCCTCGGGGCCAGTGTTCCCAGAAGGGGATGCGCAGAGGCTGCGGTGGGCAAGGGCGAGCCACGGGGAGAGGGATCCTGGCTAATGGCTGTGCATCGTTGGGATGGGAACAATGGGGCCTCTGGTGGCTCGGCTCTCTTCCACCAGCAAAGCTCGGGAGCACACGAGAGGCTGGTCCCCGTGCTGGGATGGAGAGTGGGCAGGAGCGCAGGGGGGTGCTGACCTCCCCCGAAACTCTGCAGCGGAGGGAATGGCTCTTGGTCTGGCTTCACGCTGGGATCGTGGCCCCTGTGCTGCGGAGTTGGGGAGACGGGGACTGGAGAAGGGGTGAAGGGATGGCTGAGAAGATCCCGCCTGGGCCTGATCCTCCCCATGACGCTGTTACACCGCCTCGAGCCCAGCGCAGCTAGAAACGGCGCGGCTTTGCATCAACTCTGCGCTGGCAAGTGCAAGGCCGTGGAGAATCAGGCCCCCTTTGTTTAATAAAGTTGGAAAAGAGAGAGGATTCAGCAGGCGGAATCGAGGGGAAATGTTAGACAATGCGGGAGGTACCCGGGCTGTTTTCCTCCTGGATCTCACCGCTGCTCCAGCCTCCCGAGAAGGGGGTGTGTTTCCATGGGTTGGGTACCCAGCGGCGTGCTGCCCGTTGTGGTCAGAGTGATGGAGAGGAACGTGGAGACCTGGATTTATTTCCACCATTTTTTTGTGTGTCTGAGTGAGGGTTTTCCCACCGCTGGGAAACTGGGAAATGTCAGCGGGCCAGAGCCCCCGGGGGGGCGAGGCGGCCTCGGCAGCGCTCCATCGGCGAGGGGGTCGGTGGGCGTACGCTGTGCCCCTTTGTAGGGGTAGATGGGCCGGATCCTGCGCTGGTGGAAACCGAGGTTGCTTCAGCAGAGTCCCCGCAGCCACAGCTCTTTTTTTTTTCCAGCAGATTGTGGCCCACACTTATTCTTTTTAAAGGCCTGTAGGAATGTCTCCTGGGTCTTGTTTTTGGGTGGAAAGCTGGATTAGAAGGTCTGCTGTCAGATGGAGCTGGGTGCGGGGCACCCTGGGGGGCATTATTTCAGGGCTTTCATTGTTAGCAGGGTTGAGCTTTTTCTTTAACTTCATATTTTCTAAACTGACGAACCACACCTTCATATTATTTTAAAATAATATCTACCGTCTTTGAAAGTGTACCTTACGGAGAAGTGTGGATGTAAGAGCCCCAGACCTGGGCACGAGGGTCCTTTTACGTGCCTCTGGCAATGGGATTTCCACCTGCTGTAAGGCTGCCCGTGACTTTGTCGGATGAGTGTATTATTGGGTATAAATAAGGCTCAAGCCCCATATATTTTTATTGGAATGGTTGTCGGTGTGATTTGCAAAGAGGTTGAATTGTGGTGGAGGGGGTGGCTCCACTTTGAAGGAGAGATGCTGCAGGAGCTCAACCTGTGCTTGGCAGCTCCCTGTTTTCCCCGGGAACTGGTAACGTGCCCTCGCGGAGCCAATCGCACGCTGGAAACCACGCTGGAGTTTGCGGCGGTGCGGGTTTGTGCGCTGAATTCGAGCAGCGCTGCTTCGGCGGCGCGACCGCTCGCTGGGTGGGACGGGGGGTTCGCTGGGACGCTGGAGGGGACACTGCGGGAATTGGCCGGACGGGTGCTGAGAGCTGCTCCGCTGCCGTGATGCCCTGGGGTCCGCGGTGGAGAGCGGGGCGGCTGGTGGGGTGTGCCAAGGTCTGCTTTGGAAATTGGAGTGAAGGAGAAGGACGGGTGAGGTGATAAAGTCATAACAACCCCTCTGAGTGACATTTATGACCTGTTCCACTCTGCCCTTGGCCACGGCTGGCAATGACTTCCCTCCCCTGGCTGGAAGTGGAGCCATGACCTCCATGCACGTTGCGGTGAGGAGCAGGGATGTCTCTGCCCGTGGCGCGGCTCCTGCAGGTCCTTCCCCGCTTCTTCTGCACGTGGCGAGGGTGTGAAGTCCAGGGCTGAACCTCCTGGGGCGTGCCGTGGGGTACATGGTGCTCCCTGGGTCCGGAGGTGGTCTGGGCCGGCGCGGTGCCTCGGGGTGCTTGGTGGCTCTTGCGTTCCTCCTGCCAGCTCTTGTTGTGGGCATCTTCCCTGCAACACCCTTTCCGGGATGGCACGTTGTTTCTCAGCTACGCAGATGAATTCCCAGGGTGTAAGGATGGAGAACTGAAGTGGTTTGCGGGTGATTTTTTGAGGAGATGGTGGGGCACCAAGGGAGGAGAAGGTTCTTGCAACCCAAGGGTGTGGGTTGAGGTGGGAGAGATGCTGGAAGGAGTGGAGGGTGTCTGAAGGTGTCGTGCTTTGGCCGTTCGGACTGTCAACTCAGAAAGGGGCAGAAGTCCTCAGCCACTGAGAGATGGCCGGATTCTTCCCTAGAAACCACCCGAGGCAGGTGGAGATCAGCCTGATGAAGACGCCGGTCTGCCGGTGTGAAATCTGCTCCCACTGACCGACTGGGCTGCTGTCTGGAGCTTGGGAGAGGCTGCTGGGCTCTGAGCGGGGTTGGAGACGCGGTGGCGGCTCTTTGTGTGCAGGCACGGGGAGAAGGTCAGTTTGGCTTCCTGCTCCCGCCGGGTGCCTTCCCTGTAAGAGTATTTTTGCTCTCCTCATCAATGGTAGCATCCATTATTGTCACCTGTACCCAGAGACACTCTTGGATGAAGCATCTCCCAGCCTGCTCTAACTGGCCTGTTGTCAACAGGAATGAGATTATGGGAGAGAGGAGCTTAACATAAATTGCTCTTTCTTGGCAAGGTGAAATCAAATAACAAGAGGCCCCACTAACCCCAGGTGATTGGGCTCTTTGTGTAGCTCCAAACATGCTCTAACGCTTTCAGCATTTAAAAATAGTCCAAGGAAACCTTTTTCATTGAGGAAGTCTGATGATTGCAGCTCCCCCACCCACCATGTGGAGGTGGATGTACAGCATCCGAGAGGCAGCCGGGGGGTCAGATCCTGCCGCGCGTACATCTCGCAGCTAAAGCCGCCCCGGTTTGGTGATGCCCGAAAACCGACGTCCTTACACCGCTCTGGCAGCTTGAGCTGGACCTTAAAGGGAGAGAGAGAAATTGCCGTCGGTGTCAGGTTGTTAGAAAGTGTTAATGAGAATCCATCTGAATTTTTACACCAGGGAAAAGTGCAGAACAGGATCGACTTTGTGCGGTTTGAACTAGAGGTGGGAGGAGAAAATGGGTCTGGGAGAGAGAGAGAGAGAGAGACAAAGAGAATTTTCTAGGGATACACGCACGCTCCGCGCATCGGATCCGACTGCTGGATGGCGCGCTGACCGAGCGAACCGCGCCGCAGAGCAGCCGGCCGGAATCTAGGGCAGTGGGAAAGTGTGCTGGCGTTGGGTGGGGGCCCTAGCCCCCCGCCCCGCTCCTGCCTTTGTCTGGCAGCCCCCTCCTCCATCCCCCCCCCCCCACCGCCCCGCTTTCCCCGCGCGCCGGCCGGCTCCGAGCGCGTGCCACGGGGCCGTGGCAGGATTGTGGCGTGCGGGGGGCCGCGGACACACCCACCCCGAGGTGATGCATTGCTGGCGGAGAGCGGCTGCTCGGGGCCGGGGGGCTTCCAGCCCCGAGTTCCCAACTTCCCTCCGTGGCACAACAAGGCGGCGATTGTCTGTGGCATCAGGGTTGTTGCTTTTGGGTCATGTTGCTTTTTCTTTGTTTTTTTTATAAATAACTTTCATCATTAGGTGAAAAAGCAGCGCTGAAATGAGGTGGTGGATTATTTTCCTGGTGGTGTGTTGTTTTTTTTTTTCCCCCCCCTCCTTGTAAACACAACTTGCATCATCAGTACAATAAAACCTCAACCAAAGGGGTTTCGTTGTTTGTGGTCCCTTAGTGTGCATTTGTATTTTTTTTTTTGACACCACTTTCATCAGATTTTCAATGCAGCAAAAAAAAAAAAAAATCTTTCCCCACAGTTATCCAGGAGGGTTTATTTGTGATGTTCTTTGTGTGCTTGTCTTTTAACATGGCTTTCATCTTAAATGGGAAAAGAATGCCCCACCTTAGCAGAGATATTTGAGGGTTGTTTAGTTTATGTTCCTCTTTAATTTTATTACAATAAGAGAAAAAAAGACCCAGTCCTAATTTGCCCTTAGGCTCACCGATACCACACCGGCAATGTCAGAATGTCCTCGGTGGGGTATTTACAGGTGTAATTTCTACCAGAGCAGCGTAAAGGTGCCTTAGGAGAAATGAGAAGAGGACTAAACATCTTTTTGTCTGTAGAGATAATTTTGTGCCTGATAAAAACAAGAAATATAAGGACCTGGAGTGATTTGTGTGGTGTGGTTTTTAAAAAAAAAGCATAAAAACCCAACCAAAGGAAAAAAAAACCCACCTTGAGGCTGGATCCGTCCTTAGCTGCTTGCTGTGAGCTGGTCCAGCACCACTGGTGCTTTCAGGGCACAAACTGGCTCATGCTGGGGGTGCCCCAGTTTGTGGCAGGTGAGACCCTCGGGGCTGTATGTACCTGTGCAGGATCTGGCCTCCTAACAGCAGTGAGGAGAAGGTTGTCAGCGGGTTGAACTCTGAATTTACACCGAAGTCGAACATCCAACGGAACTACTCCGTAGGCACGGCCGCATTCTCCGTTGCGCCGTCCTGCCGCTGGCATTTACACCCTGCGTGGTGCCATGGGTGCATCCGGCGCCCGTCCGTCCTGTGCGCTGCTCCAGCCTTCTCCTGTCCCGTTGGGTTTCTCTAGAGTGAGAAAAAATTTGGGATGGGTTCGTGGACAGTAGAAACCAGTCACATCAGGTGCATCCTGCACCCTTGTTGCCCTCATGCCAGCAGCTGCCTTAGCCGGAGAGGTGGATCGTGCTCTCGAAGCTTTCTCTGATAATTTTGATTTCTTCACCCCTGACGCAGGGGTGAGCGGAGAGGAGGATGCAGCTGTGCATCCAGATCTCCCCTCGATTCCCCACCCCTGCCCTCCCCGGTTTGACAATGTCTAGACTCGATGTATTTATTTGTTTTTAGCCAGAGCTCGCCGCTCTGCGGATTAATTCCAGTTAGATAACTGGTCCGGGTGCTGGAGGCTTGCCGGTCCTGGAGGGTTTGTTCCTGGATGTTCACATTTGTGGTTTACTGGAGTGATTTGCGAACGCGTTTACTTGGAGTCAATTGGCAATCGGTTAACTGAAGTTAAAAAGGAAAAGGGGTGGAGGGAGGAAATAATCGTACAAGCCTCCTTTGCAACATGCTTTGGGATTTGTGTTATTTATTGGCAAAAAAAAAAAACCCAGAATAATAGAAGCTAGGTAGTGGCAACACAATAAGAAAGGGCTCAAATCTCTCTGGAATATAAAAATGTAACTGGCAGGAGTCTGCTTCAGCTGCTGGCTGCAGCTTAAAGAGGAGAACGCTGCAGCAAAGTTATATATTATTATAGTTTCTACGGGTCCTTTTTACCTTTTAGTTTTATATTTTTAACACCACCCGCTAAGCCGTTCTGTCCCCTTGTAATGATCCACGGAGTAAAGCGGTTTGTTGTGTGTTGTTTCCAAATTTCAGTTACACGCCAAGAAATCCTTTCATTGAAAACAACAAAAAAAATCCATACAGGGCAAATTTCATTTCAAAAAAAGAAGATAGGACCATGCCGCTCATCTGGCCGGGATGTAACGGGCCACATCCTGATCTTGCTGTGCCCTGGCAGAGACGGCGCGGTGTCAAAGGCGGCTCAGCTGCTATGTAGCCGTGCCGGCCAAGGTCAGGGTTGGGGTGGGGATGGGCTGGGAGCCTTGGCGTGAAGTGGGTCAATGAGATTTGAGCCTGGTTTTAGCTGGTGTAAATCAGCGCAGCTCTCTTGGACGTTGGTGGAGTTGCCTGGATGTGTGCTGCTGGTGTCTGCACCAGTTCAGAGCTGCTGGAGGTCTGGGCCACTGGACCTGCTGGTCTTGGATGGAGTTGGTCTCATTTCCTGTGGGTTATTTCCTCCCGTTTTTAAGCGCAGGATCCCCCATCTGTCCGTCTCTGCAAAGCTGGCTTTCCTGTCTGCAGGCCTGCCCAGGGACCCTCCCTCCTCCTCCCCCTGCTTCTCACACCATCCATCCACTGCACCACGCGTCCTTTTGTCCGTTCCTAGATCCTCCCTCCCCCTCTCGCCGTGCTCGCTCCTTGGCCGTTTCCCTTTGGCCGTTTTGGGGTGTCTCTCCTTTGCCTCAGCACCTCTCGTTCTCCTCCTCCCTCGGGGGGATGACCGCAGCCTCCATCATCTTTCCTCCATCCCTGACTCCCTCCCACCCTCTCGTGTAACGCGCTTACGTTTGCCCTCGTTCGTGTCTATTCCCTGCCAGCGTTTCCTTCCATCTGTCCCCAGCGTGCAGCCCCAGTCCTTTGTCACCGCTCTGCTTGCCTGACCCTCCGTGTCACCTCCTTGATTGTCTCCTGTCGTGCTGGGCTCAGATCCCTCTCCCCCCACACGCAGTCATTGTCCCATGGCTTAGAAAAACGCCGAACCCCAGCCCAGCCCTGACAAACGCCTACCTGCAGGGTTTTGGGTTTTTTTGGGGTTTTTTTTTGCAAATGGGAGCAAGCCTTGTGCTCCTGGGAGGCAGAACGTGGGTCACTGAGGGGTTTGGCAGATGTTGCTTCAGTCTGGGGTGATGCACAGGAGTCGTTTCCAGCACGGATGCTCACTGCTCACACCCCCTTTCTTTCCACGCGACACTCCGGTGATATCCCTGGGGAAATGGTGGCATCTCGCTTAATCTTCCTAAGATGGAATCTCCATCTTTGGAGCGAGCGGCGTAGGAGCGGGGCAGGGAAATGTCTGCCGGGGACGGGTCAGGGAGAGCCCAGCCTGCCCTGGGGCTGCGGGCGGGCAGAGGTGACCCCCTTGGGTTTTATCCTGCCCTCCGCGGGCTCCTCGGGGTGCGCCTGGATTCTGTGATTTTGTCCGATGGGCTCCTTTCTCCAGTTGTGTCGTGCCCAGCACCGTGGAGTCCTGTTCTTTGAGTTTCCTGAGTGCTAATCATCCAACACTGTAGGTGACCAGCTGGTCCACATCAACTGTTTGGAAACTTTACTAAACAAAGCATTGCCCGTGTGCTTCAGGGTGCAAACTCAGAGGGGAGCAACGTGTGAGCGGCGCTGGGCTTGGCAGGGGGTGCATTTGGTTTGGATTTGGGGGATTTGCCCCTTCTGCGGGTCAGCTCTAGCGTTTCCCTTCCCCGGGAAGGTGGAATTAGTGGCTTAGAGGCGAGTTTAATGCAGCACGATGCTGAGTACAGGAAGTTTTGCAGCGACACAGAGCAAGAGGCAGCTGTTCTTCAACGGGGGACCGCGGCTCGGGGAGCTGGAGTAGCTCCGAGGAGTTACGAGTCGACAGCAAAGTCAGGATTTGCCGGGCACGTGTCCTACGCCAGTGCCAAGCCCCTCTGACAGGCGGTGGGGTTTCGAAGCTACGCCGGGAGGTTTCGTGTTCGCGCAGCCTCCTGCAGTTTGACGAGCCCGCACCCCAGTGCCCAGGCGACGTTGCGAGATGCGAGCTGCCAGGCTGAGCGTGCTTTGCGCAGCTGTAGCCATTGGTCGGACCGTGCACGGCGCCAGCCGCCGCTGCGAGCGCGGGGAATTTTTTTTCTCGGCTGCTGTAGCGGCACGAGGCTGTGTTTTTATCGCTAAAGGTGCGGGGTTCGATTCTGGCTGACGATACGCGGCGGTGGGATCGTGACGTTCCCGTAAATACCCCGATGTCACAAGTCTGTGTCTCGTGGGACGAGCTGCAGATAAGTGGCAGCACTCAGTGAGTGGCAGCCCTGAACTCCCCGCTGGGAGAGATGTTATTTATTAGGAGCTGTAGAAATAATAACGCTCCAGCCCACAAGCTGAGGAATCTTAATTTCTTGGTTGCAGAAGCGTCGTTTGCGAGTCATCTTGTGTTAAAAGTATGATGTCAGTGGATGAGTTGAGAAGTTGCTGGTGTCAGATGGTCAGAGGAGAGGACGAGAGATGGGCTCCTTTTGGGGAGAGAAGATGGGGTGACGAGGAGGTGGGGGACCTCACAGTGGCATATCCCAACCCTCTTGTTCCACGAGCCCTGAGTCAGCCACCTGGATCCTTGGGAAACCAGGACAAAATGCTCGTTTTACTCCGTCTGCCCTGGAGAATCACATTTTTAAGTTTTTCTTAGAGACCCGAGCTTAGAGCAGACCTCCCCGCAGAGGAAGCCCCGGTCTGTACGGGAACGTGGTGCCAGGCTTTGAAAATGCCTCCAGGCAGCGAGAGAGGGGTCAGAGGGAGGGTTTCCAGAAGCACTTTACAAAACTCTGCCACGTCTGTAAAGATGCTGTTTGCTTGGTGGCATCTGAGTGTCATCAAGGAACCCGGAGTCACACAGCTGGCTTTAAACCCCTCTGAAAAAAAATGATTTGGGAGCCAAAGCAGGCTGACAAGCCTCTTGCCTTTTTTGGAAAGGCAGAAAGATGTTTTCTGAGCTGTAAGGAGCAGGGGGAATGGGCTTGGTGGGCTCTGGAGGGGGGGTTACCCATCCACAAAAGCACTGGCGGGGCAGGTGACCTCAGGAGAGGGTCCAAGCGCCCGGACCGCTGTGGCGGGGACGTCAGTGGCCATCGGTGTTTGATGCACGGGACGGAGAGTCACGAGCAGAGCGCAGCCCTTGGCTGGATGGCTTCCCGCCATGGCCGTGGCTCCGGGGTCCGCACACAGCCTGCGGTGGGGTCCGCGCGGACGCGGGAGGGCGGCCCTGCCCCGTTTCTTGCTGGTTTGAGCCCTGAAGTGAATACTGGCGTGCTGCTACCTCCTGGCCGTCCAGCAGTGGCGATGTTCGGCGTCCCACCGTCTCTGGGGTGGGGAGCCCAGATTGCTGCTTCTCCGCTACCCCCCCGAAATTCACACAATTCGCCCCAAAAAGCCCCACAGCAGTGTGCCCTGTGGTGACCAGGCTCTACATCGGCCATGCCCGGTGACGCCTGCTTTCCCCTGTCACCTCCAGCCTCTCCCACAGCCCTGTGTGTCAGCCACCCTGTCCCAAGGGCCGCGCTGAGGAGGCGGGAGCCATGGTGGCCATCTTCTCCCGGGGGCAACACGGCGAGGCCTGGGCACAGGCGTCCTCCCAGGGGACCGCTGGCCTCGTTAATCCACCCCCCCGGCTTCCCGGTGCTTGGGGGGGGTGTGACAGGGAGATCCCTGAGGGGTGACGGCTGAGGAACGGCTGGATTCTGAGGGGAAGGGG
>VZTO01010185.1:13615-48348 GCA_013400615.1 Syrrhaptes paradoxus
GGGGGGGGGGGCACTGGGGAAGCGGGGGGACCGGGACACCGACCCGGTGGCAGCCCCCTGGCACGTCCCTCCCCGCAGAGCCCCCCCGCGCCCCGCCGCATCCTGCCGGGGGTGCCCTGTGCCCCTCTCCTGCCCCCCAAAATCTTGCCGGGGTGCTGGTGATCCACCCCCCCCGGGGGGACCTTTCCTTGGGTGTGTTCCCGGTAACCCCCCCTCTCCGGGGGTGCCCGGTTTGGGGGGAATCCCCTGTAGCCCCCCCCCCGTCCCTGGAGCATCCTTCCTGGGGGTCCCCACCCACCCTTCCGGGGGTGCCCGCTTTGGGGGGGTCCTTGCAAACCCCTCTCGGGGAGCTGATCCCCCCCGCAGGGTCCCCTCCCAGCGGTGGGAGCTGCCCTGGGCATTGGGGAGGGGGCATCCCCCCCAGCAGGGGGGCTGGGGGTCGTGCCAGCCCTGGGGGGCCCCGGCTGGGGACCCCTGAGTGGGGTGGGGACACGCAGAAGACCCCTGTGGCTGCTGGAGTGGGGATGGAGCCGTGGGGGGGTGATGGAGAGACTCTGTCGTCTCAGCCCCCCATAATGGGGGGGTCCAGCCCTGCTGGGCTGCTCCTCTTGCGGGGTCCTGTTTGCCCAGTGACCCCAAAGGGTGGGAGGTTTGGGGGTCCTCCCTACTTTGGGTAAGACAGCGGGTGCTCCACACACTGAACCCCCCATGTACCCATTAACCCCCCCGAGCCCCTCTTCTCCCCACACAGGGGTTCCAACCCAGCCTGGGTGGGGGGCAGCAGGTCAAGGTCCCCCCAGAGCCCCCAGTGTGGGGACCCGGGGTGTGTGGCCAGACGCTGGGCACCCACCCGACCCCCTCCCAGCACCTCTGCTTTCCTTGGGGGTGACCCCGGGGTGCACTGGGTCCCCCACAGGTGTGGACACCCCGAAAAGATTTGGGGTCCCTGAGCAGAGACCGGCAGCCCCCGGCCCTCCCCGGGGCTCCAGAGCCAGCCGGAGGCATCAAATATTAACGGAGGAGCCGAAAATAACCCTCCCTCCATGGGAGCTGACCCAGATGTGGCCAGCCCCACAGCTGGGCTGGACCCAGCGCCCCATCCTTGCGGCCAAATCCAGCCCCTTCCCCTCCTGCAGGCTGCTCTGCCCCCCCCCGTACCACCTATATATCGCTTATAGATTATGCAAATGAGCTCTAACGACTTATTACGCAAACGCCAGGGGCTGGCGCTGCCCGCCGCAGGGTGGTCCCCGGGGCTGGCCCCGGTGGCTCAGAGGGGACAGCGGGGATGGAGGGGGTCACATCGGTGTCCGTGTCCACCCGCGTGTCCGGGGGCTGCCAGGGAGCGCTGCCCCATCCCTCTCCCCTCCTGTAGCGCAGAGGGACCCCCTCGAGCCCCCCCAGGCTCCTGCCCCGCTGCAGCGCTCGTATCCCGGGACGGCCGGAGCATCCCAGCGGCATGGGGAAGCAAAACAGCAAACTGCGCCCCGAGATGCTGCAGGACCTGCGGGAAAACACCGAGTTCTCCGAGCTGGAGCTGCAGGGTTGGTACAAGGGCTTCCTGAAGGACTGTCCCTCCGGCATCCTCAACGTGGAGGAGTTCAAGAAGATCTACGCCAATTTCTTCCCCTACGGCGACGCTTCCAAATTCGCCGAGCACGTCTTCCGCACCTTCGACACCAACGGCGACGGCACCATCGATTTCCGAGAGTTCATCATCGCGCTGAGCGTCACCTCCCGCGGGAAGCTGGAGCAGAAGCTCATGTGGGCTTTCAGCATGTACGACCTGGACGGCAATGGCTACATCAGCCGGGAGGAGATGCTGGAGATCGTGCAGGTACCGGCCTCCCTCGCCCCGCAGCAGCTCCCGGTGCACGGTCCTGTGTGTCACCTTGGTGTGACGGTGGCTGTCCCCTCTCAGGATATGGAGGCATTGGGGACATGCACCCTGTGTTATCCCCAGGACAGTGCCTGGGATGGAGCCTGTTGCTCTGTGGCTGTGGGGACCAGCCTACCCCTATCTCCTGGTCCTTCCTTGCCCTGGGGACATCCCTTTGTCACCCTGTCCCAAGGCTCTTCCCCCACTCAGGGTGTTCCTGGGGGCTGGGTGCAGGCAGCCGTCCCTGAGCTCCCCAGGACAAAGGGACGTGGGGTTGGCAGACCAAGAGCAGACCCTCTCCTTGTCCCAACCGCAGCTCGGTGGCATTGCCAAGGGAAGGTGACTTGCGAGACCACTGGGGATGTCACCACAGTGGGCATCTCCTCCCTGCAGCAGCGCCTCCATCTGCCTCCTGCAGCCGGTTCCTTCCCTGGGGCTGCCACTCGCATCCTCCCCGGCTAAAGCTCCCCCCAGCCTGATGGCCCGGGGAGGGGGTCAAACACCAGCCCCCTCCCCAGGGCAGCGAAGCCCAGGGCTCTGTCCCCTGGGGACAATGTCAGCTGCCCACCGTGTGCCCCCCCCTCACCCCCGTCTCCCTCTCCCAGGCCATCTACAAAATGGTTTCGTCCGTGATGAACATGCCCGAAGATGAATCGACTCCGGAGAAAAGAACGGAAAAAATCTTCCGCCAGATGGATACCAATAACGACGGTAAATGAGAGGGGATGGAGGGGATTAAGGGAAAGGTCTCATGGCTAAATCCGGGGGGGTCTTGGAGGTTCCCGCACGCGAGCTGATTAAATGGCTCCTGTCCACCGGCGGGGCTGGGGGGAGCGGACCCCCGGGGTGCCCATCCCAGGCAGGTGGGTGTCCGCGGTCCATGCTGGGAGGTCTCTGGGATGGGGTGGTGACCGTGGGGCTGAGCCATGTCCCCCCCCGCAGGCAAGCTCTCGCTGGAGGAGTTCATCAAAGGTGCCAAGAGCGACCCGTCCATCGTGCGCCTGCTGCAGTGTGACCCCAGCGGTGCCGCGCAGCTCTGAGCCCCCCCCCGAACCCCCACAGCCCCCCACTGCCCCACGCCATCCCCCGACCCTGCAGCCAGCCACTGCCACTGTCCCCTGCCTGCCCCCCGGGTCCCCACCGCCGTGTCCCCACGGCCCCTCGCAGGGAGAGAGCTGGAGTTGGGCTGAGCTGGGGCAAGGGGGGGCCCAGGGGGACGTTCCCCATCACTGGGGGGGTCCTGCCCTGGCTCAGCAGGGGGAAGGATGGAGGCAGGGTCTGCCCTGAGAGAGGACGGTCCCCCCAGCAGTGGGGCACAGAGCAGGGGGACAACCCAGCCCCGTGGGGAAGGCTGGCGGCAAAGCCACCGCTGCATCCCTGATGGGCACGGGGACACGGCCCAGGGGACACAGATCCGGTGGCTCGGGGGCCCCTCAGCACCCCCCACGCATGCACATACGGCCACGGCTGTGGGGCCAGGCCAGCCCCTTCCCACAGCCCCACGGCGGCACATGGGAGGGGACACGCTTCTGGTCTTTTAATACCTGCAGAATAAAGTTTGTGTCAGTGCAGCCGGCGGTGGGATGGCGAGGGGACAGTCCCTCCCCGCAGGGTCCGGATCCAGCCTGGTCACCTCCCTCGTTGCAGCCCCGAGGCCACGGGGATGGGCTCAGTGTCTTGGCTGGTGGCATCCAGGGGTCGTGTCTCCCCGAAAGCCAGGCTGGGGGGCAGCGGGGTGCCATCGCGGGGCTGTGCGGGTGCTGGGACAGGGCTGGTGGGGACACATCCGCAGGGGCAGCCCTTGGCCCTGCTCAGAGCCGGGCGGTTTCCACGCTGTCCAGCCGCAGCAAGCCCAGGCACTGCCCGGGGTCGGGGTCCTCTGGGGGGGCTGCTGGCAGGGAGATCTGCAAACCAGAGAGACGGCTGAGAGCAGGACTGGGGGGGGCCGAGAGCTTCGGGTGGGCAAGTCCCTGTCCCGGAGCCCCCGAGCCCGGCCGGGTCCATCCCAGCCCCACACGGGAGCAGGTTGGTGCAGAGCTCGGGGACCAGGAGTCACCTTCCTCCGGTGCGTCCCGCGGCAGCAGCGGCCGAGGTAGAGGAGGTCGAGGGTGAGCAGCAGGCAGCGGATGCCGAAGACGATCTCCATCAAGTCGAGCAGGAGGGAGATGGTCCAGAGGGACAGTGTGGAGCTCTGCGGGGACACGGGGCACCAGGTCCCCACCTGCATCCTCCCCTGCCCAGTGCAGGCATCCCTTCCTCATCCCCATCCCCATCCCCTTCCCCAGCCCCAGCCCCAGCCCACGGGGGACTCACGTAGACGCGGGTGGGATCGAAAGGACACTCGCGGGAGATGTTGGTGACAGTGCAGGGGGCCAGCAGCGCCCGGCCCTGTGTCCCCAGCGTCAGCCCGATGGAGACGGCCAGTGCCAGCAGGCAGGACAGGCAGGACAGGCTGCTGCCGGCGCTCAGGGCGAAAACCCCCCATTTCTGCAGCAGGGAGAGAGGAGGCAGCGTGGCAAGCCAGGGCTGTGCACGGCCACCTGTCCCCAGGGACAGTCCCCGAGCCAGGGGATGTGGCGGCTCTGCACACCCCGTAGGATGGCCGCAGCCTGCTGGGTGCTGGGCGAGGGGCTGGGGGTGCTTACGAGGGCGGCGGGGGTGAGGTAGCGGGACAGCATAAGGGCGGCTATTCCGCAGGAGATGGTCTGCGAGGAAGAGCGGGGAGGTCAGCGATGCTCGGCACCAGGGACAAGGGTCCCCTTCCCCTGTGGGCATTGTCCCCGAAACCTCATCCGGCCAATTCACAGGGGGGCAGAGCTTCAGCTCCCCCAGCCTCCACCCAGGAACACGTCCTCATGCATTTAACCCTCCTGGTTTTGTGCTAAAAAGGCTTATTTAGGGCAGGGAAGGGGAGACAGAGCGGTGTCCATCCCACATCCTCCTACATCCTACCTGCTGTCCACCCCACATCCACCCCCCATCCCACCCTGTATCCTTATCACATCCATCCTGCATCCCACCTCCTGCCCACCCCTTATCCATCCTGCATCCATCCCGCATCCTTCCACATCCCACCTGCTGCCCACTCTGCACCCACCTGCATCCATCCTGCATCCACCCCACATCCATCCCGCTCAGTTTCCTGTATCCACACCACGTCCACCCTACATCCCACCTCCTGCCCACCCCTCATCCATCCTGCATCCATCCTGTATCCAGACCACATCCCACCTCCTGCCCACCCCTCATCTATCCCGCATCCTCCTGCATCCCACCTCCTGCCCTCCCCGCACCCACCCCAGCTGCACCCCACACCCCCCCGTGCCCCCCAGCCCTGCGCCCCGCAGCACCAGCAGCGCGGAGACGATGGAGGCGGTGTTGGCGACAGCGTTCTGCAGGGAGATGGCATCCCGGGGGTCGACCACGAAGCGGAGGACGGTGCCGTGGACGAGGGTGCTGACGATGAAGTTGAGGTGCCCGATGATGAGGAGGATGAGGCCCGTTTTCATGAGCACCCTTTGGTGGCTGCCGGGGTCCAGGTGGCCTGGGATGGAGGGGACAGGAGGGCTGGGCAGGGAGGCTGCAGGGTGGCCAGCGCTGAACCGTCCCTCCCGTCCTTACACCACGCTCAGCACAGGCACAGGGCATCTGGGGACAGCCCCAGAGGATGTTCCCCATGCTGACGGGGGGACGAGGCAGGAGGTGACATCCCAGGTATGCAAACCACTGCTCCAGCCGGCTCTCCTGGGACTGGGGCGGCGGCGTGGGGCCAGCAGTCGTGGGGACGGGTGTCCCCGTGGGGCTGGGAAGGGCTCCTCTTCTCGCACACCCGCCGTCATCCCGGTGCTCAGCCCAGCTCCATCCCTGACCCCGTCCGAGCCCCTCGGCTCCCCTCCCTCCCTCCCTGCCTCAGTTTCCCCGGCAGGAGGGCAGCGCTGGAGCCGCAGGCAGGGCTGGAGCCCGCTCCTGCCACAATCCCCACACCAGACCTGGACTCACCCACTTGGCACATCCTCACCGGGCCAGGATCAGGCCACGAGAGCCCCTCGGTGTCCCCGGGTTGGCAGCCAGATCCATCGGGGGCCCCACATGGCCACGCAGGACCAGGGCTGGGACCGGGACGAGGCCACTGGAGCCGGTGGCTGCACCCCACTGCTGCTCCAGTTCCTGTCCGACCAGCTCCAGGGGATGAGCAAAGGGATAACTCCACCTTCGCCTGCCTCCACCGAGGGGAAGCTCAGCCCTGTCCCTGTCCCCACCCCTGTGCTGCCGAGCGGGTGGCTGTGCCGTGCCACCCCGCGCCGTGTCCCCTGCCCATCCCCTTCCCCATCCATCCCTGCATCTCCACCCCCCGGCAGACTGGGCTGGGTCCCCCCCAAAGCGATGGCAGCAGCTGGGGTCCAGCCAGGCAGGTCCGAGGCCACCGGCGGAGGGTCCGGGAAGGAGCAGCCCCTCCGGAGGGGATGCTGCCGGACCACGGGGCAGAGCCCAGCACCACGAGGGAGCAGCGATGGACCTGCAGAGAGAGGGGAAAGCAGAAGGGTCAGGGCTGGTGGCAGAAGGTGACTCAGAGGTGACAATTTGGTGGCAATCACCCTAAAGAAGCTTCCAGTGAAGTTACTGATGGCAAGAGACAGAGGGAGAGGGGCTGGGGACAACAGCTGGGCTGCAGGGTGCTTTGGGGAGACCCCCCCTCCTCGTGGGACATCCTTGGGAAGCGATGCTCTCTGCAAAGCTCGTTACAGACGTGAAGCACCGACCATTTAATTACAGGGACAGTGGCCCCAGCTCCTGGGACCAGTCTGGGGAAGGGCTTGCTCCAGGTAGAGGCTCAAAGACACTCATCCCCAGCATCCCACCTGAGCCACCAGCCCGCAGCCGCAGCCTCCTCCGAGCCCTTACCCCCCACAGCGCCGGGCATGGGGCTCAGCACAGCTCCGTCCCCATCCCTCCCCTCTCTTAACCCTTGCACAGCCCAGCCGCAGCCTCAGGACAAGGGGGATGCAGCCACTGGTGGCACAGGACCGTCCCCAGTGCCGCTGCAGGCAGGACAGGGCTGTCACACCCCCCCGCCAGCAGCAGAAGAGGAGATGTCCCCATTGTCCCCAGGCCCTGGGCTCAGGAGGTGTTCAGAGATGCTGGAGCAAAGGCAGCCACGGAGGGAGAGGATTTCACGGCAGGCTGCGGAAAGGAGGAGCTGGATGCGAGTCGAACGACAACCAGAGTCTTTATTCCAACAGTCCCTTGGGTGGTTGCAGACATACAGACACACGTACATATTTACACTCTTACGCACCTCACAGAGCTTGAACCAATAAATTAAAACAAAAAGAGGGCGGGGGATTTCTTTTTTTTTTTTTTCCTCCTTTTTCTTTTTTGTCACATAAGAAACAGCAGCTCCCCGAGGCGAGGCTGGGGAGCCAGCTGGAGAATCGCAAACAGAAGCCAACACAGACACAACCCTGCCCCGAAAGATGCGCCGACAGCGAGCGTGCTCTTCAGCAGGAGGCTGCTTCACACTCTGGCCTCGATGCACTCCAGTTGGACCATCTCATCCAGCCTGCAGCCCTCGGCTTGGGCACAGTGGCTCAGGTGGGCACTTGGGCTCTCGGCACCTCTGTTTTTGGGGGTGTGGGGGCAGGCTGCCGCAGTCTGAGAGCGGGGGGAGCCGCATTCATCCGAGGTGATGTCGGGCACGTCGTCCGACTGGCTGTCGGAGCTCTCCAGGTCGCTCCGGATGCTCTCAGGCTGGGCCAGGGTGATGTCCCAGGTTTTGCTGGCAATGCAGTCCTTCTGCTCACAGCTTTGGTGTTTGCAGGTCTGCTCCTGTTCACCGTCCTCTTCCTCCTCCTCCTCCTCTTCCTCGTTCTCCGCCATCGGGGTGTGGACGTGCAGGGAGTCCTCCGTACTGCTGCCGCTGGCCAGCTGGTAGTGACTCGGTTTGGCTTCGATGTCCACCTGGATCTCCATGTTGTTGCACTCCCTGCAGAAGCAAGCACCCCAGCGTTACTGGGCACAGCTACTGGGTTCCACTGGGTCCCCACCAGCCACTGCATCACTGTACTGGGAGGATCACATCTCCCAAACACGAGCAGGATGCTGCTCACCCGGGACACAACGGCACCCACCGCTCTGCTCCAGTCCTTAAGGGCAGCCAAGAGTCCCCTGAGCCAGGGAGTGAACTGGGAAAGCACCAGAGCCCCTGCGAGCAGCCAGAATCGGACCTCGAGGGTCCTGGGCTGCAAATCCCCACCTCAGCCTCCCCCTCACCCATCAAAGCTGCTCCCAAACCATCCCTGATCATCCTTCTCTGCAAGTAAAAGGNACTGTACTGGGAGGATCACATCTCCCAAACACGAGCAGGATGCTGCTCACCCGGGACACAACGGCACCCACCGCTCTGCTCCAGTCCTTAAGGGCAGCCAAGAGTCCCCTGAGCCAGGGAGTGAACTGGGAAAGCACCAGAGCCCCTGCGAGCAGCCAGAATCGGACCTCGAGGGTCCTGGGCTGCAAATCCCCACCTCAGCCTCCCCCTCACCCATCAAAGCTGCTCCCAAACCATCCCTGATCATCCTTCTCTGCAAGTAAAAGGATCTGTCCCCTTGCCAGCTGCAGCACAGCAGCCTGGTGCAACCGCAGCCGTCCCACCGCCCACCCCAGCACCTCCCGGAGCACAGATTTGGTTTTTTTCCAGGACACCCACTACCAACAACCCTTCCCACCTTCACACGTCCTCCTACCTGTCCTGGGGGTTGTAGGAGCTGATGATGGAGCCAGCCATGGCTCGAGTGCTGGCGTTGTCACTGATGGCCCCCAAGCTGACCGAGTCTTTGGGGAAAATCTCCTTCTGGACATCTGCCTGGACTTCCAGCCTGCAGAGAAGAGGAGGATCCCTCAGAAACGCCTTCGATGGTCCCCGAGGGGCACCAACCAGTCTATTTGTCATGGGAAAGGAAGAGATGCTCTGCGCTGGCCAGCTCGGCACGACAGAGTTTAACCCCTGTGGCTCCTCTCGTTTAGGCTCATTTTTGGCCCCGCGGAGGTGAACCCATTCTGTTTTCCATGACGAAGGTAAAGCTGTGTTTGTACGTATGACTCACGCCACTTCTGCGAAGAACAGATTTCCACCGATCTCCGCACAGCCGTGATTACACCCTGGCTGCCTTATCAACACGTGTCTCTAATTACCCAGCAAACTGACTCACAGGCAAGGTTAGAGGAAAGCTGCAGCGTAACCTCCCGCCTTGGAAAGCGGTGACCCTGCCTGCTGTGTGCCACTGGGGAACCGGAGACATCAAAACCTGTCAGACCGGGAGGACAGGACTGGAAGATCTTTAAACACGCCACGCAGGCATCTCCGTGCTGTTCCCAATAAACCTGAAGCATCAGCTCTGCCGTTTCAAGGAGCTCTCAAGCAGGGACAGAAACCTGTTTATCTTTTCTCCTCCTTGCCAGAACCAGCCCAGCACTGACTCCAGAAGGAGCCTGGTCTGCTGGGACTAGTTATTCTACAACAATCCAAGAAGGAAAAACACTAGGACACGACTCCCAGGTCAGCGAGGGATTGCTCATCCTCCTGGAGAGCTCCCCAGAACCAGCCAGCTCAACCAGCCCAGCCCTGGCAGCCTGCACCCCCCTTTCTGGCTCTGCCCATCTCTCAGTTACCTGCTGTACTTGCCCTTGCCCCCCGAGAGGACCCCGCCGCTCAGCGTGCCCCCCGAGAGCGCGGCGAAGCTGGCCGTCTCGCTGTAGTTGCCCTGCACGACGCTGAGCCCGTCGGTGGGGCTGCCGCTGGTGCTCAGCACGCTGGTCAGCCCCTCGATGCTGCTTTCGCCGATGCTGGGGTTCTTCAGGGCTCGCCAGGCGTCAGCCACTGCGGGGAAGAAAAACGCAGGAGCGGGGATCAGCCCGGGAACCGTGTGGCCGTGATGGGGCGGGCAGAGCGGGGGCCAGGCGGTGTGTCTCTGCCTGCCTCCCTGCCCCTTCCAGGGCGACAGACAGCTGAGATTTTGCTCATCAGCAGAAGAAAACCAAAGCAAAGAATTGCTTCTAGCCAAACGCAGGTAAAGAGAGATGTTCAGATTTAGGAAACCCCAAATTAAGACCCCCTTCCATTTCATGATAAGAGGCAAAGATGGGGTCTTGCTTCATCCCCTTCCCCCCATCAGTTCCCACAGGTTACCTGTGATGGGTCCATCATCTTCATCAAACTCGATTTTCACGCCCTTCCCGTTGGCGGTGCTAACTCCACAGCCGCCGCCGCGGCACAGCGAGATGGGCACAACGCCGTAGACGTACGCCAGCATGATGGGGACCCCGATACCTGGGGAGGAGGATGCGCCAGGTTAAGAGCAGCTTAAGGCTGAGCTGTGCTGGGTGGACAGAAGGGACTCTTTGGGGCAGGGACTCTTCCAGCTGTGTCTGAGCTGCTTTTAATGCAGAAAGGTCCCAGTTCCCAGCTTTGCAGACAGACACTGGAGGAGTCCTTCACGCATGCTGCTGCAGCACAGAATGAGGGAACCCCAAGAGCACAGCCTCAGGGGAACCCTCAGGACATCAGCCACCCCCAGTCCATGGGGAATAAGCAGCTCCATGAGCCAAGGACTCCACCACGGGCAACTGGTGCTCCAGGCTGGCTCCAGCCCAACTCCAGCACACGAGGACACGCAGCCTGGATGTGCCACCAAGGGATGTGCCCTGAAGAGCACCCAGCAGCAGTCTGAAGAGCACCCAGCAGCAGTCTGCAAACCGCCCCTTGGCCACCCCAACCTCACAGGGCTGGGCCACCCACCTGTCCCAGTGACTACTCGCCCACCAGAGGGGAAAGGGACCGTCCCACTCACCCACGCTGACAGCGGCGATGACTGGAGAGGCGATGACAGACAAGGTGACCCCACCAGTGATGGCCAAGTTCCTCTTGTGCTTAGAGGTTTTCTTTCCCTCGTACCTGCTGTGGATCTGACGGAAGGAGAAGCACCAGGTGAGAACAGAGCCCAGCCACAAGCAAAGGCATCAACCAGCTGCTGATGTTACACCCTGGCTGCTGCAGCCGCCCTTGAAGAACCTCATCCGGACCACAGATCAGACCCAGCAGGTGGGGCTGTGTTTGAGAAAAAGCAGCAGCTACAGACACAGCGCTGACGGGCCGTTTCTGCCCCCTCACCACCTCTTTATCAGCACAGCACACGACAGCATCCCGCAGTTTGGGGCAGCAGGTCAGCATCCACACACGAGGGACCCACGCAAGCCAAAGCGTGATGCTCAGGGTCCAGCCACTGTCCCACAAAGCCCATCATCACGAGATGTGTTAAAAAGGGACAAGGTTTCCCCTTGGGTGCTCCTGGTTCGAGGCAGAGGCACAAGAGCAGAGACAAATGCATCTGGGAGGACTTCAGCCTGAAGGACTATCAGCCACCACCTTCCCTCTGCCCATTCAAAGCCCAAAAGATAAGACAAGCTTCAGAAGAGACAACTGAATTTCGGTTCTACGACAAGATCCACCCTTCCTATCAGCTCTAAAGTTCTGCTCAGATGCCTTGAGTACAGAGAACACCCCAAACCCTTCTGCTCCCCACGCTCACCTTCCTCCCGACATACACGGGGATGCCGATGACCATGGCAGGAATGGCGATGCCAGCGATGAGGGAAATGCCCACAGGAGCACCGATCAACGTGCCCAGCTGCCAGAGAATCTTCTTTTTACGACTCCATGGCTTTTTGCCCCAGAACGTACAGCCAGAGGGGCTTGAATGAAAAAAAAAAAAAAAAATGACATTAACACCAAGTGATCCCAAGAAACCCCCATCTGGGCAGGACCCCCGGCGCTGCCCCCCTCCACACCTGAGGTAATGCAGGTCCGAGATCTCCTTCATGCAGAGCCAGCAGAACTCGCAGCCGCACACGGCGCACGTCATGTGGTTGCAGCTCCCGTCGTTCATCTTGATGATGTAGGCGCTGCAGCGCGGGCACGGCTTGATGTCATCGGCTACGGAGGGGAAACATGGGGTTGAGTTGGACTCAATAAAGGGGGAGCTCGTTATGGACCGAAACCCTGGTTATGGATCCAAACCCTCATTTTTCTGGGCGGGCAGAACCCTTTTGGTAATCACAAAGTGGGGGTGGTCGTGTCTGTATCTCCAGAGTGAGAAGATCTATCGATGGGACAGACCCTACCGGAGCCAGCAGGGACTGAGAACTGTCATCTGTTTATTCTAGCCTCGAGCAGGATGTATTCCAGAACACGCTCAGAGGCTGGGAACAAGTCCTACCTGCCCTGTCCTAGCCAAGGCAACAGCGCAAGAAGGAACCATCCCTACATTGCTCCACGGAGGTGATTCACGGGCCAAGAACAACACAACTGGGAGAAGGAGGCACAGGAGAAACCCCCAACCTGGCCTTCAAAAGCACCAGAAGGGGTCTGGGGTCTGCAGCAGCACACGGGAGCCCGGCGCAGGCGCTGTCCCATCCCCGGTTTGCTGCTGGCAGAGCAGGACGAGGGTCCTTCACCTCCTCCTCAACTCAAGCGTCACCCGACCGCAGCTAAGCGACAGCTGTGCAGTGGTTCAGGGCTCTGCCAGCAGCCTCTGCGACACTCAACAACACGAAATCCAGCTGCTGAGACCAGCTCGCACCTGATTAATCACTGCACCGAATCCGGCACGAACGGGGTGGGGAAAAACCACCGTCTCAAGAACCTCCCTTTCAGTGGTTAAGCGCTAAGCTCTTCCTGGCAGGGATCTCCTTTCAAAGGATGAAAAAACCAACCAAACCAAACTGAGAAACTATTTTTTGCTGTCTGGTTCGTACCGCGGGCTGTGCAGTATCTGTGCTGTCCATCACCAGGGTCCTCTAACCGGGGCACGCTGCGTCCCACTAAGCCACCCCTGAACCCCCCCACGGCAGCTCCATGCTCAACGAGCACACGAGCATTTAACCTCCCGACACAGCGGAAAAGCGGGGTGCTCTGTTTGGGACTTTCTGAAACAGCCTTACTGCCCACTTCCAGGGTCAGTACAGTTATTTTTAAGGAACACTGACCCAGCAGCTCCTCCCCGGCAGCGTAGGAGGCTGTGGGTTGGTATTTTTTTCGATACCTGACGTTACCAACACCTCACAGTCCACGGAGCGAGGCTCCCCACGCTGAGCCAGGCATGAACGCTCCTTTTTACTACCGTAGTCGGCAAATTTAAAAGTTGCAAAAGTAAAAAGCGCCTGTTTGTTCAGGGCTGAGATCAGCAAGAAGCGAGAACATCCAAGATCAAAAGAGCCACAAGCCTCGCTGAGGCGGATGAGGGGAGCGGAAGGACCCAGAGCACATCGTCATCGTCACCGTTTTGCGTTCTTGGAGGAGCCCACCAGCTTTATTCTAACACACTGAGAAGGGGAAAGGAGGCTGAGTTTTATGGCCGTTCTCAGCCGGGGGTGCTGGAGACCCTCACCCATGCCATGGGGCAGCGTCCCCACAAGGCACCAACACCCCCCTGCCCACACGGGGTTTGCACATACGGGCGGTTTTTCCTCTATTTCAGAGAAGCTGTGGATGCCCCAGCCCTGGAGGGGTTCAGGGCCAGGCTGGATGAGGCTTTGGGCAACCTGTGCTAGTGGGAGGGGTCCCTGCCCATGGCAGGGGGTGGCACTGGGTGGGCTGTAAGGTCCCTCCCAGCCCAAACCATTCTCGTAACCCAAACCCGCGTGGATGCGTACCCGGCCCGGATTCCTGTCCGTAGCTGAGGCCCGAGGTGTGCTTGGTCCGCACCCGGAGCGCCTGGGCGCGCTGCTGGCGGGCCATGTCGCAGGTCTGGTTGGGGTGCCAGATCTGCTTGCAGTGGTAGCAGAACTCCGTCTGGCAGCCATCGCGCTCGCAGGTCAGCTTGGGGCAGCTGGCGCAGCCGTAGGCAATCACCGCGTAGCTGCAGGAGAACACATCGGGGAAGAATTAGTAAAAATATAAAGTTATCCAGCAACGGTGCGTTGATCCAGGGGCGGCACAGGAGGCTGGCACTGCCTGAGATGCTCTGCTTGACGAGCCGCTGCAGCAAGATCTGGGGCTGTGCTGAGCAACGTTTGCTGTTCCCCCTGGACCCGGCAGCGCCGTTGCCCCGCGGGGCAGGTCGGCATCGCCGGTGGCCAGCCCACCTCTCCCCTCTCATCTCATTTCCCAGCACTGTCCGTCCGGCAGCCTGCACGCTGCCAAATCCCTGCTCCCTCCAGTGCCGCGGGGCCCGAAATCCAGCAGTGCTAACCGGGGCAGACACCTTTCGCACAGACAGCTCACAACGCTGAATCCTCTCCCAGTAACCGCTGGCAGCTCTCACTGTCAGCTCTCACCGTCCATCTGTCTTGCCCTGGCCAAGAGCTCGCTGGTTCTGCCGAGCCAGGCTCCAAGGACCAGCTCCAGACGGGTTCAGGAAAGCTGAGCCTGTCCTGGGCACTTCTATCAACCAATTCTAAATCCAGAGGGGTTCCCATGGGCAGGATCTCAAGACTCTGGAGATCAGATCTTGTCCATCTCCACAGAATTTCCTTTTTAAAGAGCAGAGAACACTTCAGGATGCTCTGCCTGAAGAACACACAGAACACTCTCCCTCTGCAATGAGCCAGAACTTGAGTAAAACCAACTCAAGGTGCACGCGAGGGAGGCCAGGCTCACCAGCTCCCTTGTCCCCATCGCGCTGTGGCCGTTCCAGAGGGAAGGACCAAGCACGGCTCCAGGAAAGCAACTCACAGTCATCCCGCCCGAGGTCGTTTCCACGGGCAGGGGCTGAACTGAGCAGTTCTGCGACACCAGCACGGCAAAGGGTATTTTGTTGTCCGTCCTCAGTATTTTTCTTCGCGGTCGGAGGGGAATAAATCCCGTTTAAGGTTTTATATTTAGAGCTCGTGTAGCTGGAGTTGTATTGGCTCTTCTCAGAGGCAGCAGCGTGAGAACCGCTGAATGTGTCATACCACAATGATTCATATCCCGTGGGAGTTTGAGCAACTTCATCCTGCCAGGGTACGACATCGGTCGCCAAAGAAACGACGTCTCTGCGCGGGGAGGCACGACTCCAGGGTCTCTGCGTACTCCTGCACGTGGAGCCAATATCGGAGGAGAGATGGGATACAGGTGGCCTGGGGGGTCTGGAGGGACAACACTTGACCCACGTTGACTCCTACACGTCCCGTCTAGGGAAGATCCCACTAAGCATCCTCCCCCTGCCCTATCATACAGCCAAAGACCTACCCCTGGCAAAAAAAAAAATAATCAAAACCCAAAAAACCAAAACAGAAAACCAAAAAAAAGCTTCATCTGCCCAGCTGTGTTACGACACACTGCTATTCCAAACCAGACCAGCGGGCTAGGAAAGCTCAGTGTGATGTATTAAGCAACCCCATGCTCAAAATTAACCCCTCGCTAGAGCTCCGGGGTTTTTTTAGACACTGGAGCAAACCTATGAGAAAGAAAAACCGTCACCATTGATATTTTATTCCTAGAGCTGACATGACAAATACCAGGAAGAAGCCCACAGCTGTGGGGAAACAAACTACAGGACTGTCTGTCAGGGAAGGAAAGAACACATCTCTGAATTCAGAGGCTGCTGAAGCGATGTGCCCAGGATCAGCCACAGCAGGATCCCGACGGCCAGCGCACGTCCCCTCTTCACCTGACCGCTGACACATCACTGCCCTAATTGCTTCCAGGCTCAACCCCAGCAGATGAAAAGGGAAACTCTGACTTTTCCCTGTCCATTGACGGCAATGAGTGTCTTGCTGAGACCCCAGGAATCCACAGCATCGCTCCGGGATGGTCAGGAGTTGCCTCCATCCCTCGTCCCGCTGCCTCCAGCCTCATTCACTGAGCTCAGCCCACACAGCTCCACTCCTTTAAACATTCTGTTTTTCTCCCAAGCTCCTAGGAGAGACGTGGTGCGACAGCAATTCCACCTGATTGTAGCATGGGGAAAAAAAAAAAAAAAGCTGCAAACACAGAAAATGATTTGTATTGCGATTGATGGCGCATCAATTGGCCGGTGTTTCCATGGCAACACGCACCGGTGTTGTGTTGGTCCTCCTCCTCCTCCTCCCCGCAGCACAGCCCAGCTCTTTCATTTACGACAGACTGCGGTAGCGTGGCAGGCACAGGATGCTGCGTGCCGCACGCCCAGGGTTTGTCTGCCATCGCCCTGCAGCCCCTGGATGCCGTCACCGCCACGGCGGGTGACACTCGGTACCGAGCATCGCCGTGCCCCCAGCCCTACGCTCCCTCTCTGGCTCTGTACGCCGGCACTACTACGGTGGGAAAGCCTGCTGTAAATAATTCATTCCCTGATTTTACACAAGCAGAGCAACGCAAGCTCGCTGGGAAGAACGACCAGCCCAAGCTGTTCCTCTCCCCGCGCCAGGCTGATTCCAGCTGCCTTTGTTCCAGTGCTACAGACACACGAGCAGCACTGGTCCGCAGCGACCCATGAGAGCCGCCTGGTCCCCAAAAGCTCCTTCCCTCCAGACAGCCCGGCTGACATACGCTGAGTTTACACCTTATCCTGGATAACGTCCCAGCAGCTGAATAGCTGGGATCCAGTAGCAGTGCTGGATTTTCTCTAGCTGGGTAGCAGCAGGGGCATCCCCTCTAACAGACACGCTCCGATAGAGCATCACCTGCTCCGTCTCCCTGATCGTAGCCCCAGCGCTACCAAAACATTAAGATCTAGCGCTTGATTCTGCTCCAGAAAGGAGCAAAGCTGCTCTTCGCTGTTCACGCTGCCCTCTGAAGAAATCAGCCCTTACCCAGCGATGCTCAGGCCGCAGGTGGGTAACCTGAGCCAGGGGAACCATTTGCATAGGAAGGTTATTACAGCACCGATTAAATCTCCGCAACCCTCCCACCCCGCTTTCCATCCCGACTGCTGGCTCAGACTTTCCTTTCATGTTCTTGCTCCCCAGAACCACCATCCAAGCCCAGCTCTCGCTGAACTTCGCCGCACCTCTCAAAGTTTCCGGGACAAAGCCCTCTTCCAGGCAGCTTTGGCTCATGCTCAAACAGAAACCTAACAGAGTTGTTTGCAGGAAAAGAGAAGAGAAAATGAAAGCAACGCGCACGTAACGCTAAAGTCACCAAGCCTGGCTGGGCTGGCTTCTGGACAGACAGACGTTTCCTCATTTAGGCAACGGATAATGAGTCAACATCAGTCCTCGGTGCCGTGCACGCACGTCCTCACTGGGAAATAGTGACCGTTTACGGTTCCGTCTTCTGCACCGTGGAAGCTGCAGGGTGTCCCCATGGCACTGTCTCCGCGGCTCACACCAGTACACGCGGCCGGGAAACTCCACGCTTCCCATTTGGGCAGAAAAAATGCTTTCTTTGAAATCAGGGAAACAATGGCTCAGCTAAAAGCCCCTTCCAGTCCCATCGCTCGTACCCAGTTTGTCTGTATTTCCACAATCCCCAAGGTCAAATCCTGGTGCTCCAGCGAGGCAGCAGGGACAGACGGACGGTCCTGAACAGATCGCTCTTCACGGGCCTCGGTAGGACCAGGAGTACAGACAAGTAGCATCTCACTGGGGGGGAGCTGCCCCTCCCTGCGCTGTCCTGGGACCCAGGTGACAGGCAGCAACCCAGTGGGAAAGTGGGTCCAGGACCATCCCCGTTGGGATACCATCCCCAGATGTCTCAGGACCTGGTGGGGACGGGCGATACCCCACCAGGACGGGGGTCACCCTTTCGCGAACCATCCCAGGATGGACAGGTGGGACAGCACCCTATGGCGACAGTGTCCCTGCTCCCCAGGCTGTCCCTGGACAGAGGGGGTGGCACCCTATGGAGACAACAGGTCCCCCTGCCCAAGCTGTCCCGGGATGGAGGGACGATCACCCTATGGGGACAGCAGGTCCCCTCCCCAGCTGTCCTGGGATGGAGGGACCATCACCCTCTGGGGACAGCAGGTCCCCCTCCCCAGCTGTCCCGGGATGGAGGGGCCATCACCCTATGGGGCCAGCAGGTCCCCCTCCCCAAGCTGTCCTGGGAGGGAGGGACCATCACCCTATGGGCACAGCAGATCCCCCTCCCCAGCTGTCCCGGGATGGAGGGGCCATCACCCTATGGGGCCAGCAGGTCCCCCTCCCCAAGCTGTCCTGGGAGGGAGGGACCATCACCCTATGGGCACAGCAGATCCCCCTCCCCAGCTGTCCCGGGATGGAGGGGCCATCACCCTATGGGGCCAGCAGGTCCCCCTCCCCAAGCTGTCCTGGGAGGGAGGGACCATCACCCTATGGGCACAGCAGATCCCCCTCCCCAGCTGTCCCGGGATGGAGGGGCCATCACCCTATGGGGCCAGCAGGTCCCCCTCCCCAGCTGTCCCCGGCCGGGGGTGCCGCCCCCTCCCCACACTCACCCGCAGTCGGGGGCCGGGCACCAGCGGCAGTCGGGGTCGGCGGCGAGGCAGCGGCGGAGCATGAACTCCTCGTACTTGGCGACGAGGTGCGGGGAGTCGCGGAGCAGGCGGCGGATGTCGGCGGGGTTGAGGCGCTCGCTGCACTCGGGGCAGCAGATGTTCACCCGGGACTCGGTGATCTCGATCCGCAGGTACTGCCGCAGGCACGCCCCGCACGACCGGTGCGGGCACGACAGCAGCCGCGGTGCGTTCTCCGCCGGCTGTCTCACCAGGCACAGCGGGCATTCCAGCTCCTCCTCGCCGTTACCCTCCGGGATCACCGGGGACTCCTCGGGGGGCGGCGGAGGCAGCGGCGCGNGCGGCGGCTGCCCGCGGCGGAGGCGGCGGCGGCGGAGAAGACGCTCTGGAAGGAGAGGCGGCGGCGGCGGCCGGGCTTCGGGCACTTGGCGGCGGCCGAGTGGATGGAGGAGGAACGCGGCGACTCGGAATCCCTCTCGGAGCCCATGGCTGGCGGTGTCCGCCCGCGGCGGAGGGCCGGGAGTCGTTCCGGGGTGAGGGAGCTCCGGGACCCGCGTCCCACCGGGCGCTGCCTCCGCCGCGCTGGAACGACAGCGGCCCCGGGGCCATGATCCATTACTGTATTGGTAGCNGCCCCGCCCCTCCCCGGGCGCGCCCGCCGCCGCCGCCATTTTAGTTGCGGGCAACGCCCCCGGGGAGGCCCGAAGGCCGCGGTCAGCGCTGAGGCGGTGGCTGTCCCCGGCCTGTCCCGCGGCTGGGGTGCTTCAGGTGGCTCTGAAGTGCCTCAGAAGCGTGGGGCAGCGCGGTGGTGCTGTGCGGCCCCCTCCACAGCCCGGCTCCCCTCAGCCTCCCGGCTTTGACAACTAAGATGTCCTCAGCGCTGACAGGGCCGCAGGGCTCCCCCCCAGCATCGCTGCCCAGCTCCTGCCGGCCTCACCCAGCTAGAGGTTTCCCCCAGGCCTGGTGCTAATGGTGAGTTGTGACGGCCTGGCGCTCTCCTGGGGCGGCTGGAGGGCTGTGCCTCGGTGGGAGTTTGATTTTTAAGGTGTTTCTTGTGGGAGAGGGGGTCTGTAACTGCAGGAGGCTCCTGGGTATCTCCTCCCTGGCTGTGTGACCGTCCTTTATAATATTTGTGAAGAGTCCTGTGGAGGTTTACTCGCACAGGAATTCTTCCCTGGGTGCAGGGTTGAGCCTCTTTCATACAGCAGTACTGAAACCATGTTCTTGCTGCAGTCATGCAGAAATTTCAAAGCCTCCGTTTCCATCCCGGGTTCCCCTATGCCCGCAGGGGTCTGCCAAGCTCATCTCCCGCTCAGAGGCAGAGAAGCTAACGGGAGGGACGCTGCCTCTTATTATGCAGGGGAGGCGAAGCAGAAAGATCTGCTGTGTTGATGAAGTGCATTGTTAAATCGGCACAGAAGGGGCTGCTTTCCCCGTGGACTGTCAGCTTCTGACTGGACAGACTGTAGTTACTCATGTGACAAGTGTGGCTTCATCACTGTCTTCCAGCTATCGCTGTTCCTGAAATCATTTCTCTCAGCAAAGCCTATTTGCATAGTTATTACCAGGCTCCTGCCTGGCTACGCAGGGCCCCGTTCGGTGCCTCTGGGATGGAGAACAAGGTTTAGCGAACCGAACCCAGGCTGACAGTTGAAAGCACCTGGGTTTCGGTGCTCGCGCTGCCTGACTTGCTGTAGGCAAAGACTCTGCCTGTCTGTACAGCAGAGATAATGATGATGCTTCCCTGTTTGATGGACGGGTGAATGAAGGCACAGGGGGAGTAAATCACCTGCATAAGAGCACACAAATGAAGCATCGTCCTCTCCTAATACCCTTCATCTCTCCTCTTACCTTACCTGTGCTTTTCTTTATTAATTCTGTGTCTGCCGTACACCCCTCACTTAATGCTTATCCCAAGATGCCTGCTGCACCCAAGCCCTTCCCTAGAGCTTATGATGCCCAGAAATGTGTTAGCTCTCTGTCACCTCTGCTGCCCTCCAGCATTCCTGCTGCGATACGCATGGCTTGGGCCCAGCTGGAAGTGTTGGACCACACTTAGGATTGGCCTCAGTGTGTTAAATTCCTGCCTGGGATCAAGAACCCTGTTATTAGCAAGCTAATTTAGCAAGGGAGCCAAACAGTGCTGCTCCAAGAGAGCCAGGGATGCTCCAAAGGGTGTTTGTGGAGCATGCAGCCCCTGAGCAGCCTGAGTTGCTGAGCTCATGTCCCTGGCAGGCTGGCGGGTCGTGGGCAGGCATGAAGATGTTTAGCATTTCTCTGACACTTCTCCTGTGGAGCTTCTGGAGTGCACTGACATGTGAAAGGATCCTCTCCCAAATTCACTAGTGGGAAAGGAAGGCTGGAGAAAGAAAGGGGAGATGAGGTGCCAGTGTAAAAGATTTTATGGAGATTAGCTCTGAGACAGGCCAGGTATGAGGCATCTTTAAATGGCTGTCGCTACCCATCTGTGGCAAAGACTGTCTTAGTTTGATGATTTCACTAGAAAAATCACCCTCCTGACTGAAATAGAGAAACCTGAACAGGACTTGTGTGTGGGACGGATCTCCCAGACAGCGCTCTGACAGCTCAGCCCTACGTCCTTTGCCGCGCAAGAGCACAGACTGTAACTAATTGTGGGAAGGTTTCATCTCAAAAGCTAATGTGAGACAGGCCTGAATTACCAGTAGTGCCGACACAAACAGAGACAGAGAGCAAAACCATCTGGAGTCCCTGGGAAAGGCATCAGCGTGCAATGTGCTGATGGGGCAGAAATGACTCTTCATTCCCTTATAGGAAGAATCGTGATACAAACAGGGCTGGGGGAGGCCAGGGTAAATCCGAGGGGTTTGTGGTGGCTTCAGAGCCATCTTCCCTGCTCCTGAGCTGCGCAGAGCTCTTGCCAGTCTTCAGATAGAATCATAGATTCATTAAGGTTGGAAAAGACCTCAAGGATCATCAAGTCCATCTGTCAGCCCAACGCCACCCAACCCACTGAACCATGTTCCGAAGCACCACATCTACACGTTTCTTGAACAACTTGTTGGCGCCTTCAAGCCGGGGGGCCACGACCTTGTTAAGCAAAAGTTTGTCCTTGGTTAGTGAGGGGAGTAAAGCCTTTGGTGTGTTCTTCTCCTAATCAGCAAGAAAGAGGATTATTGCCTGTTGCCTTTTGACAACTAAGATGTTTGAGGCATCCCAAGGCCATCTCTTCTCAGGGCCTTTGACGGGCCATTAGCCCTTTACAGTCAGTTCTTTGTAGAGCTGGGGTGGTGCTGGCGCAGTTAGAGCAAGGTATGAATTCTGGAGTTGGGGTTTTTGGCAGGGATACGTGTCTAGATCACGTTCTAGAGCGAAATCTGGATAATATGGATCTAGATAACATTCTGAACACCATTCTAGAATTCGTTATAGATCTTTATGATTCTAGATCTATTTTCAGTCCAGGCTTCTCAGGAAATCTCTTTTTCAAGATGTCNATTCTAGATTGCTTTATGATTCTAGATCTATTTTCAGTCCAGGCTTCTCAGGAAATATTTTTTTCAAGATGTCAGCAGTGCTAGCCCTTTTGAGTGATTATGCACAACCAACTCAAAGAGAAAATGTCGTCTGTGTGACCCTTTCAAAATATAAAGTGGTAATTGTGCCTCTGCCTTCTGCTTGCACATCTCCCCATGGAGATCAGCCCTAAGGCTGCTGTCTTGAAGAATTTGATGTGATTGCAAGTTGGACCCATAAGTTTGAGGGAATTCAGTGCTTTTATGGAGCTCAGAGATGCAGACTTCTCACTGTCCTGACCCTGCCGTGGTCCAGACATACCATCTACTTGAAAACAAGCTCTCCATGGTCGAGGTGTTTTTTTTCCATGGTGAGTTTCCATAGCCCTTGCCAGGAGCAGAGGCTCCTGCTCAGCACGTTCCTGACTAGGGAGCAGTTTGAATCAGGTATTTTGTTTTGATTCAAACTGAAAAAAAAAAATCCCAAACCATAGCCAGTATCTGGGTCTGGGAAGGAGAGGGCACGGAAGTGGGCTGCCAGGGAGGGGAGGAAAGAGGCTGGTTGGAAAGTCACCGGATTGGGAATGAGATCAGATCAGCCCCTCCCCGGGGCTGCAGGGAAACCGTCACTGTTTGACCGTTTAACTGAGGGATATTTGAAACAATAAACAAAAGAAAACAAACCAAAAAAAAAGGAAAGAGGGAGAATTCAAACGCTTCAGTTTGCTGCTCCGCAAATCCCAGCTCCGATAGGCAAATTTGCTCTTGCTTACGCTAGCAAAAAGCTGGAAGTCTGCTGACTTCCGACCCTGCTGCTTAAATCAGAGCAGGATTTGGCACAGGCGACTTCTAAAGCTCCCTGAAAATGCCGTATCTCCCAGGAAGGCTTCCAGCAGCAGTGCGGGGCATGCTTTGTGCTGGCACCAGCTGGAGCCAACCCGCGCTGCCTGGTGCCGTTCCCAGCCATGGAGGCTGGACTGGGCTGAACCCGCTTTCGGGAGGCACAGGGTCACTTTCCTGAGAAATACACTGGCCACCCACACCCCAAAAACCCCCAGAAAGCGGTGTGGCAGCTCTGCCACTGGCTTCAAGGAGGAAGAGCTTCTGGTGATGTAATGAAAACTCCCCTTCGTAATTCAGAGAGTGAAAGCGGAGGCTGGCTGCCGGGAAGGGATTGCGAAAGTCAGCTCTCAGACTGGGAGTATTTGCATGGAGGGACTGGGGTGTGCCGTGGCCGGGAATATTGCTGTGGTGGGGCACAGGCAGGCAGGTGTGCCAGCTTTGCTTTGCAGCCCATAAAATAGAAACTCCAGCTCCTGCCACGCTCCCTTTGTGTGCCCCCCTTTTCCTGGTTACCCAGATATCACAGGTTTGGTACAGAACTGCCTGTTACTCTCGTCCCTGGCCCGCAGGGATGTTGAAAGAGCTATTTCAGGATGCACAAATATTAAAGTTGCCTGAAACCTCCCGGTCATTCTGGCACGGAGGTGTGAACCCCTCCCTGGAACAGGCTGTTTTCTCTAGAAGTACATGGCTCTCCTCGGGGTTTCTCAGTCTTCTACCCAGGCAGCGATGGGCGGTTAATTCATGGGTCACAGGCTGTGTTCAGAGCAGATGGAATTTAGAGAAAATCCAGCTTGTGCTGCTGCTTTCTGAAACAGCCACAGACATGATGACATGGGGGAAGGAGGGGAACCGCTCTGCACCAGGAATTCTTCCTTGTTTCTGGACAGGGACACTGGGGTGACTCAGCTCCGGTCTCGTTGGGCAGGTTGAGACCTTTGGCCGCGCTCGGGTGGGACAGCCGGGGCTGTAAAGGGATCCAGATGCCAAATGCAGATGACAGTTTCAAGGGTCTGGCTCCTGAGGACCCACCACAGGGGACAGCCAGGTATGTGCTGTGACACCTTGCAGACAAACCAAAAGGCTGCTGTAGTCACAGCATCTAGAGAAAGGCGAGGGACAGACAGACCCAAGGAGCACAAAAGGAGCTTTAAAGCTCTCAGAGGAGCAGTGAGGGGTCTCATCCCAGCTCTCTGCCCTGAAGAGTTGTGCCAGGAGCATGTGGGCTTCCCTTAATTCTTCTTCTCATGGCCCCAGCTCCCCTGTTTGCAGAGCAGGGATGTCAGTCTTGGTCTGTCAGAGGGGTTCAGCGGAGCTTAACCCCGAGAGCTTTGAGCTCTGTGGTGAGGGGTGCTTTGCGTTCAGGAGGCAGCAGCTGCGTACTCAAGAGCTGAAGCTCATTGGGGTCATTTTCTGTCGGGGCCCTGGGGAAACACTGGTTTGTAATGACATGCACTCTGATCGTTTCTGAGGTGGAGATGTCATTAGCGGCCGTTTATGTCTCTCCAGGGAAGACCCTGGTGGCTGGGGAGGGCTGTCCCCAGTGTGTAAATCCGCACACACTTTCGGGGTTGATCTCATTAGTTCATGTTCTGTTTGCCTCTCGTGGTCCCTTGAGAGGTATTCAGGGAAGGAAGAGATGATTCTGCTTGACTCCCTGTTTCTCTGCTGGACTTAACAAGGATTGACATTCTTTTAAATGAAGAGGAAAAGGCAGGAGATGGGAGCCCTGGGATCAGAAATTCAAGGCTCTTCCAAGAGGATTGTTCTGGTTTACTCTGTGGTTACACCTCCTCTTCCCTCCATCTCCCCATCCCACTCTGCTCCCTCCCAACACCCACATACACAGCACAGCAATCTTCCGCTCCCTGCTGTGAGTTTCTGGGGAAGATGTTGTCATGTGAAATCCAGGGAGAGAGTTACCACATGGAGCTCTCGGAAAGCATCGTGCATCCCTTGCAGAACAGGCCTGCAGACGGAGGAATGTTGTGCTCCCCCTCCTCGAAATCCTGAATGCTCTTGTGGATGGAGGTGGGGGGGAACGGGGAATCATCTTGTAAGCTTGGGAGCCACCTACACACATGGCAAATCTTGTCAGCAGATGATAAAAGAGGTGGGAGGTGGGGAGATTTTGAGGGGGAAGAACTTGGAGGCTTGCGTGCCCACGTAGTTCACCATCCTGTCTCCTCCAGGGCTCAGCCAGCCGGGAGGGCCATGGGCTTGGCCCCGTCGTTGATACATGTACATTGAAAGCAGACCTCGAACAAGGGCTCGGAGAGAACCACCGTCTACTTCAGCAATGACATAAAGGTAGGAGCATTAAGCAATTACTTGTAATAGTAATCTGACAGGCTTTTCCCCTCTACAAAATGAGCATTTCCTTTTGTAATAAAAGCAACAGGCTGTTCTGATTTCTTTTTACACCTGCTGCCCTGCTCACTGTACAGCTTTGGGGTCAGAAGTAACAATGATCCCCACTCTGGATTCACTCGTACTGCTGACCTGCTATCCTTAATGACAGGGGATTTATAACTGAGAAGGTTTAGTGCAGTGGGGTGCTGCCATCAAGAAGGTGCTGGTCTGATCCCTACCATAGGAGGAAGCAGCCAGACTCCTCCTCACCCGGGTCGTTAAACAGACAATTAGTGTTTGGTGTTGGCATAAACACAAGCAAATTAGTCACTGGAGAAAACGCCAGTGCCTGTGACAGCTGGCTGTGGCTAGAAGAAGGTGGGGGTGACAAACACCTCCGACAGCAGCAGGCAGCTGCCTGTCCTGGGCACACTGGTGGTGGCCAGGCACTCGGTGGGGAGAAACAGGTGCCACCAGTGAGAGGCACGAAGGTGGCATGTCAGGGCAGGAACCGAGCACTGGCTCTGGAGGCTCTCCTCTTTCTCTGATGGCAGCTGTTTATCACGGTGCTCAGCATCGTGCAGGATATGAGCAAACTTGGCCACAGCAGAGGCAGCAAGGATCAAGGTGAAATCTTCAGGAGGACCATTTGTGAAGGACTGAGGAAGGGTTTGTTCTGCCCGCAGAGAGCAGATGCAGAGAAGCTAGAGCACCGGCATGGGGCTTGATTTCTACAAGGAGAACAGAGTGAGGCACTGGCCTGGTTTCCAGGAAAGGAGAACAGTGTGTCACACAGAGAAGGCATTGAAAAGACTTGAGGCTTCTGCCTCAGCTTTCTGTCTCACTCCTGCAGACACGTGGGTGCCTGGCAGTTCAAAAGGCCAAACTGGAGGCTGTCCTGCAGCTGGTGCAGGACAGGAAGCTGTGGGCTTCTCCTGCACAGCTGTCACTGCTGCACAGACCACAAGCAGTGTCCCTGTCTCCGCTGGGGATCCCTGCATGGCTCAGCATCTTTCTCCCTACCCTGCTGACACTTGCAGTGGGAGTGGAAGCAGAGCTGGGTGGGAAGGCTTGGTACAAGGCACTAGCTCCAGTGCCCAGAGCCCCAAAGAGGCATTGGCAGCAATTCATCTCAAAACCTCACAGCATCTCTGACATCCTTTCCACCTGCTGCATCCTACGAACACAGGTAGGGCAGGGCACACCACACGTTTCCTCCACCCAACCCACCCATTTCCTATTTTCTACAGACACGCCAACTAGTGAGTTAATCCTGCAGGCCATGAACTAAGCTGTATTAGGAGACACCATCTGTCCTTTTTCATTTGCTGATGCACGACCTATTTTGCTGTGTAGTGGAGCAGGCGCTGCAGTTTTGGGGCTTGCATGTTGCAGTGTCCCTGTTGCCAGGGTATAATCCACTGCTCGCAGTGACCCGCTAATGGGAGAGGCCTCCAGGGAACTGAGCACCAGGGGGACCTGCTGTCACAGGCAGGTGGTGGCTGAAGCCTGTCCCTGCGGCTGCTTGGCTTCAAAGGAGGTTTGAGCCCCGCTCCCACAAAGCACCAGTTTACACCCGGGAAGAGAATGGTCTTGGTGGAACTTCCATGGACGAGAGCACAACTCCTCTCAGGCAGGCTTGTCCTTACCCAGAGCCCCTTCTGCAACGGCCATGGGAAGGTCACTGTGAAATAACATCACCTAGAGCCACCACCCGACCTTCACCGCCCTGCACTGGGCTGGGGATAGGAAAAGCAAAATAAGAAAAATGAAAGGGACCGTTTTCATCTTGGCATCCACACTCCTTCACTTACCAGGAGGTCAGTGCCATCGTGGGGAGAGACCTGAACCTCTCGGGTCTCTTCAGGACCATCAGGGAGAACATTAACATGGGGCTTAAACCCTGCATCTGCTCCTGAGGACACAGATGTGGTGCTTCTTTCCTCTGAGTAATGCTCTGTCTCGGAGACAAAGTCTCCAAAATGCCACCTTGGTACCTCCAGAAGTGTCGTAACACAGAGATCATTCTCATCCCAAAGCGGAGTTCGTGGGAACAGGCTGTGCTGCTCTGGCCTGGGGTGATTCCTGTGCTTCACGGGGATCACAGGCCATCACAACAAGGCAGGGAAAGACAGGAAGAGAATTCTTTCCTGAACTCTCTAAGGAAATCTGGACATGTCTTGGAGCAGTCTGGTGACCCTTGTCTGGGTACAGAAGTACAGACATTATTAAAGGTCATAAAACCATCAAAATATTTCCAAGCCAGTTATCATACTTGACTTAACCAACTCTCAAAGCAATTCCAAAGGTTAGCACTTGCTGTGTGAAGCCACATTTCCTCCTGAATTTACCAGCTTTTCGTTTAACTCAGTGCTGGTGGCCAGAATTTTCCCTGAGCTCTGAAAAAAAGATCAAGGAAATTCTGCTGTCATGTGCTTTTAGGAGTCAGGGAGGGAACTGAGTGCCGGGGGGTCAGTGCCAACACACTCAGCTGTTACTCAGAACCAGGGCAGTCGCTGACCTCCCTCTGCCTGGGGTCCCAAAACCAGCTGGGGGGTTTTCAGCTTCCTGCCTCAGCTCACAACAGAAGTGGAAGAGAGAGTGTCAGGAGTTATTCAGACTGACCTTGGCATTAGCCAGACAACTTCTTTCTGAATTAGCTCAGTTGCACCATTTGGGCTTTCCGAGGAGCTCTCAACCTGCTGGGTAGGATGTGGCCTGAATCCACCCACTTCTGAGCCGGCAGCGTCCTCTGAGTAGCCAACGCTGGCCGCTGCAAGGACAGCGCAAGTGAACTGACGGGGAGTAATCTCCCTTCCCTGCTAGTTCTGCTCTTTTCTCTTAGAAACTGGCTTAAGCTCTGAACCTCGGGGTTTCCTGCCCTGTTGCAAGTGTAATCAGTGGTAACTTTTGCAGTCCCCCTGCCTGGAGATGCTCAACCCCTCCACAAATCTTGCTAAGCTTTGGATACCCACAGCTTCCAGGAGCAGTGAGCCCTGCTGTCCTATTCCTGTCTTTGCTAAGCTTTGCCCAACGTTCCCTTCTCCATGCTGTGGATGCTCACTTGGCCTCTGCATCAGATGTGACAAGAAATAATGACTTTCCTGCAAGGTGTGATCTCCATCCTGCTCTGTGGGGAGAGGGGACAGTAGCTGCCGTCAGGATCTCTGTGCTAGGAACAAGATTTCCTTGCAGACTGACAGCTTGGGGTATAAATCCCCACAGCGGGACTGGTCCCAGCATTTCTTATTGTGCTTTGGGAAGAGAATTGACTCAAGAATTTTACTGATCTGGGGCCAGGGAACAAACATCCCCCTCTTGACAAGCCAGAGCCGTGGGCCTCTCCTGTGCAGCGAGTCAGGAGGAGGAGCAGGGAAGGGCAGTGTTTCGCCAAGACCAGCACGTACCCAAATCTGTGACTCCTGTCAGGAGGTGGGAAGATGAAGAAACAGCCCATGCGGTCAGCCCTGGAAAGGGCAGTTCCTGCCGAGAACTGGCTGGGGAACATTCCCATTTTTATAACCAGCAACAGCTGTCAAAAAGGGAAAGAAGAGTGATTCTGGCCCCTGCCAGGAGCACCTCCCGTCTGCAGGCGGGACGGGAGAGCAGCACAGTGCTCCCAGCACAGCCCTCTGGCCCTGCAGCAAGGAAAGCCAGTGTCATTTTCCAGGGGCTGAGCCAGCAGTAACCAGGTGGGAAGGGTATGAGTGTCTCACTTTGAAAATCAGCTTGATCAGGGTTCCCTTGTCTCCGATGGGATCTCTTCCTGGCCTGACTCTTGGTTGCCAAGCCCCTGCCCTCAGCCCGGTTCAGTCCAGGGCTGCTCTCCCAGTTCTGTGCTCTCTCTGCAGCACAACAAGGTGGGTAGGGGCAGAGGGAAGCTGTAGCTTGGTGTGTCCTTCATTCCTGGGCCAGCATGGAAAGGTAAAAGGGGTTTGTTCTGCTGGGATTTAGCACTAACCCACTCCTTCCTTCCCCCGGCACGATGCCATGACCACAGGGCCATCCTCTCTAACTTCTCTTCAACCAGAGCCTACCTTTACAGCAGCCAGGAAATTCCTTTTTCCTCCCTCCTCTTCCTCACGGCTCCACCAGCCATGAGAAACCCTCTTCCCTCTCTGGGGCTGATCTCATCTGTGGGTTCTGGGGCAATCGGTGCACACCAAAACCTCAAATGCTTCTCTGAAATCAGGCCCTGCTGTTGCTCCATAGCATCCTTCCAACAGGGAGGCACTAGCTATGACCATCTCTCATCTGTCCAGACTTGCCCTCTCTGATCCTGGCTGCCATCCCAGTTCCCTTGAAAAGTCCAGTGCCTGCCACTGAATCACCAGTAGCTGCCCAGTGCCTCCCAGGGTAAGCTCCGCAGTTTCTCAGGGGGCAACTGTTGGCAATAACAGCCCCGTTTAAACAAAACGGAGACATCCTGACTGTCCGTGGCCTCCCTCTGCCTTTCCCTGCCCTCCTGCTGTCATGCATATTTGGGGAAAAGCCGACTCCTGTGCTTCCCACTCTGCGTGTGGCTCAGCCACAGCGACATGCTGGGGTTCACGTAGCTCTGGGTCCTGCTCCAGCTATTCCCACCCACTTTCCGTGAATCTCCTGCAGGATTCACAGCCCAGCACCCAGGGGTGCTGCCCATCCCCAGACACGTAAGAACAGTGCTCTCGGCGTGGGATGAGCACCAAAATTGCAGCTGGAGAACCTGGCAGTGGACATGGAGCAGAGCCCTGTCCCCGGGCTGAGGACCAAGAATGCCTCTTTCCCATCCGGCAAGCCAAGGCTTTGAGCCCTGCCAAACCCCAGTGTTTGTTCCTGCGCTTGGCAAGCGAAAGATGGCAACAAAAGCATGTGCGAGGCAGAAAGAGGAGTTCCAGCGAAGGAGGGAAGTGGGTTTCTCTTGGGTCTCTGTGACCTTTTCTGGTTTGGAAATAAGAGAGATGCGCAGAGGCGCTAACAATGCACAGCGAGGGTGTTTCAACTGCCCCAGCAGCAGAACAAACCCCGTGGCCTCCTCCAGTCAGAGGAAACTGGAGCCCAGAACCACAGCCCAGCCTTTGGCTGCCTGGGATGGAACCAGTGTAAATCCAGCTCCAGGGAGTCGGTGCCTTTGCCTGTTTGCAAGGAAAATTTATTTGCAACCATGGAGCCTTACTATGGGCAGCTTGTCTCCCAGCCCTGGCGCTCCGGGATACAGGTCCTGCTGTGTGATGGGAACAGTTTTTCTTCTGCTGGCCGTGGCTGAGCCAAGTTCTGGAGCCCATGGGCTAGGATTTATATCAGCAATGCCCTTGGCCGTGAGCATCCCATTGCCTCTGTCCTCACCGCCCTCCTTAGAGAAGCCAGCACAGAGAATGAGCTGCTGGGGCAGAGCCAAGAGAGGGGCTGAGACCAAAGAGAAACGGCTCCAGCAGTTTCTCTGTGTGCTTCCAGCCCTTCTTGCTTAACCTCAGAGAAGAAAAGCAACGCTGGCAGGGGGAAAGAGAAGTAGCAGGGTTCTGCACTGGTAGGTTGGGACACCTAGATCCCCCCAGAGCTGAGAGTTAAGGCGAGGTTTATAACAAAGACAGAAATGCTGATTTGGCCTAAGGGATAATATTTCCGTTGGAAACCAGAGAACTATTGATTACTCAAGTAACCTCAGCTATTAAACAAACGGCTACCTCAGCAGAAGGGAATGTCAGCCTGGGTTTAGGGAGAGCATAGAGGGGACTCCAGGGTGGCCCAGGCAGCAATGGGAATGCACCAGCCTGCTCTCCTTGACTTAGCGGCTGCGCTGCCTGCTCTCAGTGGTACCAGATAAGGAGTGAAAACAAACACAAGGTAGGTGCCTGTCAGTGCCCTGCCAAAGGAACCGGAAAACATTCACTGCAGCGGAGTCATGGCCAAGATAGATAGGCTGTGGAACAGGAAGGATTAAAATGTCTCTCAAGCCCTGGCTCAGCTCCCAGGGCCCTCTCTGGACACCAGCACAAGGGCAGCTCCTCCCGGTGCCCCAGGCCTCTGCAGAGGCAGGTCCACAGCCCTCATTTCCCAGGAGGGCTTGTGTTGCAGGCTGGGTACCAACACCCAGCAGAGCACAAGTTCCCTTTTATTGTATTTCGATATTATTGTCCATCTAGCAGTGACAGCCTGGGGTAGCGACCTAACGCACAGGTAATACGGCACGGCTGGGGAACAGGATTGCATGGAGGCATGAGGAGCATGCCAGAGACTCAGCTGCTTCAGCTGATGTGCAGATGCCAGGCTGTGTCATATTCACATGATCATCCCTTTTGCAGTGTAGGCAAGTACAGGGGGAAACAGCAAGGAGAGCCAGCAAGGTCAAGGACTAGGAGGGTTGACGTGGCCTTTCTGCTTGTAGGAGGTCCTGGTACCATTCTCCCCCTAAATTTTGAACAATCTTGAAAAAAATCAAGTTGAAACATGACTTAGAAGCAGTCTTAGCTGCTGGTCATGCAGAACTGCAACCTCAGGGACTGAAACTGCAGAAAAGCAGCATCAGCTCCTCCCTGCACCCTTGCCCCCAGGAGCCTGGTTCAGGCTGTGCCCAGCAAGGTCTGATTTGGGAGCGCTGGGACCCATCCAGAGCTGGCTCCCTCCCACCATGGCTGCCCCACGCAGCGAGCTGCTAGCAGGTCCTCTCCTCCCCTGCCTGCCCACGGCAGAGGCATGACATACAGCTGGCCACATGGCCACCTGGGTGACAACACCACAGCCTGCCCCTAAAAGCCTCTAAGCATGGGGGTCTCTGACCCATTGCTCCCACAGAAGCCCCCCCAGCAGCACAAGCTGTTGCTCTTTGCAGAGTTACCATAAAATAAGCAGCAGTGTGGCCACCCCGGGCCACTCCGCAACGCTCCCTACAGACCCAGCATCTGTGCCTTCATGGGGGAGGATCGTGCACCCCACAGCAACAGCCTTCCCTAATTATTATTTAATTAAAGCATATTCTACTGAGTTACTGCAACTCTGCTCTCATGTACACCCAGGCATTCCTGGCCGCATTTCTCCACTCCTGCCCCAGCCCTTTAAATGACACATGAAACACGGGCGACGTGTGAAAGTTACTTCAACAGAATGGTTGTGACAGGAACACGGGCCTCTCCCTGTTCGGGGATTTCAAACAAGGTTTCTTCAGCCCCTACTGAGTTTCTGCTTTGTGCCTCTTCCATCCCCACCCCCAGTACTGGTTTCTGACACCCACGGGGGTTACCAGCAAGGGGCTGCTGACCCCAGATGTGTTTTCCTCGGTCAGATACACATTGAGGATCCTGATGG
This sequence comes from Syrrhaptes paradoxus, assembly GCA_013400615.1. Lineage (NCBI taxonomy): Eukaryota > Metazoa > Chordata > Aves > Pterocliformes > Pteroclidae > Syrrhaptes > Syrrhaptes paradoxus. Next base: position 45,853 of record VZTO01010185.1, read on the forward strand.
GTGAAAGCCAGGTTAGCACAGATGGAGTGGGTGCTAATGCACTCATTTTCTAGTTTGCTAACGACCTGGAGGCCACTGCTGCCCCGCCTGCGTGTAGGTGTAGAGTCTGTGCACCCCCCTGTTGAACTGGAGCTGTAAACCCACCAGCTTTTTCAAGCATTAAAGAACAAGCCCAGCTTTTGGATTAGGAAGAGATGAAATTCACCCCAGGGCCATGGGCCAGCACTGCACATAGGTACCGCTGGGATGCTGCAGGGCACAGAGGTGACCGTCACCCCCTGTTCTCTCCACTAGCAGATCAGATCCCGTTATGCAATCATTACGATAAAAGGCAAGACAACATCCAGAGTGGTTTCAAGGACTTGATTATTTTGCCTTCCAGGTCTGCAGATCCCCAGGATCCACATCCAGAGAGCTCCCGGCAATAACTGTGCACCTGGCTGCCTTCCCCAGATCTATTGCTTCCTGCACAGGCAAGGTAAGCGTCCAGGCTGCTGGAGATGTGCAGTTTAGGATTCCCACCCCAAACGCATGCTGCTGGGCTTGGTCTCCGTGCACCGTGTCTGCTTACAGCCTCCTGTTAGCTAGATGCACCTCAGGGAACTGGGTCCCCAAACTTCTCATTCGTTTCATCAATGATTCATGCTCTAATCCCAAGAGAGAACTCTGGTCCCCTTCTCCAGAGAGGGACCGGGGCTGCTCCCCAGTCTCTTTAGCCCATCCTGGAGGTGCAGGTACTCCTGGCTGATCCCAGTAGAGTGTCAGTGACACACACTGGTATCCCAGGGGGACACATTTGCAGCTTCTGCACCAGCCAGCCAGGCTCTGAGCAGGTCTCACTGTCCAAGAACCAAGCTGTGCCAGGCTGTTAGGACATTGTGTAACATCACTGCTTCCCAAGAGCCATCCCACATCAGCCAGAAAGATGCCGAGGCAGGCTCTGATCCCACAGCCGCTCGTGGAGCCCACCCTGACCCGCTGCCCCCAGAGCATCTCTTACCTCACCCCGGCGCCCACTCCCGCTGCAGCTCTCTTCCCTCCGCAGTCTCCCTGGCTCTCCCTTTCCCACTCCCCTTCCCTCTGCGCCACCTCCCCGGTGTGATGTCAGCGCAGCCCTGCCTCCGCAGCCTCCCCATCACACCCCTCCAGCCTCACAGCCGCCCAGCACACCCCTCTGCTGCTTCCCAGCGTGGCCCTGCCTCCGCAGCCTCCCCATCACACCCCTCTGCTGCTTCCCTGCCCAACGGTTGCCACAGTGACAGGAGGGGGAATCCCATCCTCTGGTCCTCGCTTGGTATCACCCACTGCAGCTCTTCCTAAAGAGCGTGGAGACCACAGGAAGGACAGGGTGACAATAGGGAACAGCAGGCGGGAAAGGCCAGTGGTGGCCTTGGGGGAAGCCGTGGCTCAAGATACCTGGAAGGGAAGGGAGAGCAGAGGCAGTCATGGGAAGCAGGCTCAGACAAAGCACTCACCTTCCCCGCAGCAGTCACCACCCGTGTCCCCAGAGCTCTTTCCACCCCCTCCATTCATTGTTCTCAGCCAGTTCTTTGTTCCTCAGCCCCACGTGCTCTCTTTCAGGGCTGTGCACACATGTAGGGCGATTGTACAAACTCTCTACAGACAAGGGATTTGTGCTCCTTGCCCCCAGCAAGCACTCTGTAGTGACTTCTCCTCGCTCCCAAGGTCAGAGATCAGGTATTGATCAAAAACTTAAGACCAGCTCCAAACCAGACCATCAGGAGTCGGTGGACTCATTATTACTAACCGCAAATCCCCAGTGAAAGGTTTTTCTCCCATCTCTCTGTCACAGATGGTTTCATCAGGAAGGGAGAAGGGCAGATACTGTATTTTTAGGACTGCAGCACATTTTTAATGGAAAGAGATGGCCCAGGGCTTTTCATCCCTCCCCCCCATCCAAGATGCTGTTTCTTTTCAGCAGAAATATTGCTGCATTAGAGAACAGGTCACTTCCTCTATCAGTGAGAATTCAGTGTCCTATTTGATGCTGGTCCTTGTGCTATAAATAGGAATTTTCCCCTTTTATAGTTGCTGAATAATTGTGTGTATGAAATCCGAACAGAGTTTTCAAAAGAGTGCCTGATAAGCAGCTTGCTGGAGTGAAATCATTGAACAGAAGGAATTTACAGCACCTGCAGAGCAGCACGTGCTGTGGAAAACATTCAAGGTCAGCGTGACAGAGACAGGTCACAGAACAGATCCAACTACAGAGGACACAGGCTTGAGCTAAACAGCCTCCCCCACAGCACCCCAACAATTCATTTCACACTCCACACTTAGGTCTGAGGATCAAACGGAAGCAGCCCAGCTCAGAGGAGCCAAGACTTCTCCATCCCACGTAGAAGAAAGCCAGGAGGAGCAGGCAGAACAGATTTTCAAACAACAGCAGGCAAGCAGTAGAGGACACAATCCCAAACAAGGAGGAAGAGCACAGTTTAACATCCACCATCAAAGAAACAAGGGAAGAACACCACA
>VZTO01010185.1:48640-72092 GCA_013400615.1 Syrrhaptes paradoxus
CCCCGGCGCCCACTCCCGCTGCAGCTCTCTTCCCTCCGCAGTCTCCCTGGCTCTCCCTTTCCCACTCCCCTTCCCTCTGCGCCACCTCCCCGGTGTGATGTCAGCGCAGCCCTGCCTCCGCAGCCTCCCCATCACACCCCTCCAGCCTCACAGCCGCCCAGCACACCCCTCTGCTGCTTCCCAGCGTGGCCCTGCCTCCGCAGCCTCCCCATCACACCCCTCTGCTGCTTCCCTGCCCAACGGTTGCCACAGTGACAGGAGGGGGAATCCCATCCTCTGGTCCTCGCTTGGTATCACCCACTGCAGCTCTTCCTAAAGAGCCTGGAGACCACGGGAAGGACAGGGTGACAATAGGGAACAGCAGGCGGGAAAGGCCAGTGGTGGCCTTGGGGGAAGCCGTGGCTCAAGATACCTGGAAGGGAAGGGAGAGCAGAGGCAGTCACAGGAAGCAGGCTCAGACAAAGCACTCACCTTCCCCGCAGCAGTCACCACCCGTGTCCCCAGAGCTCTTTCCACCCCCTCCATTCATTGCTCTCAGCCAGTTCTTTGTTCCTCAGCCCCACGTGCTCTCTTTCAGGACTGTGCACACATGTAGGGCAATTGTACAAACTCTCCACAGACAAGGGATTTGTGCTCCTTGCCCCCAGCAAGCACTCTGTAGTGACTTCTCCTCGCTCCCAAGGTCAGAGATCAGGTATTGATCAAAAACTTAAGACCAGCTCCAAACCAGACCATCAGGAGTCGGTGGACTCATTATTACTAACCGCAAATCCCCAGTGAAAGGTTTTTCTCCCATCTCTCTGTCACAGATGGTTTCATCAGGAAGGGAGAAGGGCAGATACTGTATTTTTAGGACTGCAGCACATTTTTAATGGAAAGAGATGGCCCAGGGCTTTTCATCCCTCCCCCCCATCCAAGATGCTGTTTCTTTTCAGCAGAAATATTGCTGCATTAGAGAACAGGTCACTTCCTCTATCAGTGAGAATTCAGTGTCCTATTTGATGCTGGTCCTTGTGCTATAAATAGGAATTTTCCCCTTTTATAGTTGCTGAATAATTGTGTGTATGAAATCCGAACAGAGTTTTCAAAAGAGTGCCTGATAAGCAGCTTGCTGGAGTGAAATCATTGAACAGAAGGAATTTACAGCACCTGCAGAGCAGCACGTGCTGTGGAAAACATTCAAGGTCAGCGTGACAGAGACAGGTCACAGAACAGATCCAACTACAGAGGACACAAGCTTGAGCTAAACAGCCTCCCCCACAGCACCCCAACAATTCATTTCACGCTCCACACTTAGGTCTGAGGATCAAATGGAAGCAGCCCAGCTCAGAGGAGCCAAGACTTCATCCCACGTAGAAGAAAGCCAGGAGGAGCAGGCAGAACAGGTTTTCAAACAACAGCAGGCAAGCAGTAGAGGACACAATCCCAAACAAGGAGGAAGAGCACAGTTTAACATCCACCATCAAAGAAACAAGGGAAGAACACCACAAACGCCAGAGAGGCACAAGCTTGCCTTCAAAAGAGAGAGAATGCTGATCAGAGGTACAGAGGTAATAAAAACACCAGAGCACAGAGGGACTGAGCAGCAGAGGAGTGAGAGAGCCCAGTTCTGCTGCAGAAACCAGTCATGTCAGGAGAAATGGGCACATGCAGCCTGACCCTTTCTGTTGCCTGCCCACAGTGCCTAAAGCCAAGCCCCCAACGCAAGCAGCGCTGCAAGGGGGGGTACCAAGAGCACTGTGGAAAAATGACAACCCTCCATCGACACATCACGAACAGCCTTCCTCCGAGATATCTCAGAGAGCCAGGGTCTGGGTCCCTGTGGAGGCAGGATACAGGGAGGCCAGGAAACGCTCTCACTGCTTGCGTTAGAATTCTGCCCCGAGTAGGCAGAGAGGCACCGGTGGAGGGGAAGGAGGGATGCAACAAAGGCAGAAAGCAAGCAAGCAGAAACAGAAGATACAATGTGTGGCTTCTAGTTACTGCAGGAGAGAAGGAATTAACATCAGCTCCTCCACACAGCAGCAATGCAAAGGGGAAAGGCCAGGAATTGCATCAGTTAAAAAAATACCTGAAAGGGGCTCTGACCAGGAAGTGTCAGGATGCACAGGGGCTCGGTGCTTTCAGCATCATGCACAAAGAAAAAGGAGAGAGAAAAGCAGCAAAGGACACCATTGCTATGGTGATAGAAAGCATTGGAACAGACTTGGCAAGGAAAAGAGATAAAAGGAATTACAAGCCGCATTTCCAGCTGCACAGAACAACATCCTTGAGATAGGATCAGGCCCGAGGATCCACCCAGTTCAAATGTTAGTGGCTGTGCTGTCATCTGCCTCCTCTCTTCTTCCACGCTGTCTGCAGGTCAAAGAGGACACAGCAACAGATATAAAATGTAAAGGGGTTATTTTATTATTGATTCAGAGGTTAGACAAGGCACCATTTGATCTAAAAAGAAATGCAAAAAAAGCCCCAATTAAGTGTTATTTTTGCATTCAGTTAAGAGAGTCTCTTTTGCATTTCTTCAGAATTGTGTGAATTCCAGCTTGGTCATGATCACAGAAAAGCCACCCCATTGCCAAGTAAGGCAGGCTTGGACTAGAGCCGCAGCCCCTCTGTTCAGCACCAGAAAACCTTGAGAAGTCTCTATGCCAGGGTTTAGGAATGCAGCAGAACAAGAAAAACAAAAACTTCCAGGAAAAGACCATGGCATCTTTTTTTTCCTTTCCATTTCAGAGGTGATGAGTCATTTGTTCATTTCTGGTCCTCGCTGACAGGAAGCAACTTTAGAAAAATCACAGCAAACCTTGCATTGGCCTCAGAGCACTAGAAGCCCCTGAGACAAGCCCTGAAAGTCCTGGAGAAGCCTGGAACGGCATCTAGCCCTACCCTCCTACCAGGCTGAGGACCTGCGTCTAACTGGCAGAGATGCTTCACTCTGTACAATTGTTTTGCTTCCCCAAACTGTGATTTCTAAGGAGAAGGCCATCTCCTCTTCACAACGATTCTGCTCAATAAGAAATCCAAACAAAACCCAACCAAATCAGCCCCCAAGCCCCTTGTCTACCACCTCCTCATTCCCCTCCCATCAATCGTAACCCCCTCCCGGCTGCCCCCCGCCTCCCCTGCCCCCAGGGGAGGGATGCAATGGGTGATGGAGCAGAGTGTGCAGCGTTTGGTGGTCTCTCATCTGGTTCACGGAGTCACTCAGCTGGAATAAATGGGAACAAAGAAAAAATACATTTAGGGAAAAAAAAATAATCATGGTTTGTGGCAGAAAAAGGCTGACGAGCTGGATGCAAAGTAAGCACAAAGGGGAAAAGGAATGGAGAGTGGAAGGACACATTGTTCCTGCTGTGGAGTAAAACCATGACCAAATCCAGGAACACCAACTGGCTGGGAACCCCACCTGCCATGACGGCAGCATGGAGGGGGCTGCAGCTCTCCTCTTGGACTCTCTCGAGACACCAAGATAAAAGCTGCTTCCACTCAGAACTTCTTCACCAAGATGCTGTGGCAGCTCTAACACTCACTTTCCTCTCCGCTACCCTGGAGCACGGCAGTCCTGTGCTAAATGCTATCGTGACCTCCCAGCATGCCGACGCCACACGCCGGGGCTGCCCTTTCACAGGAAAACCAGTGACGAGGCCACGGCCATCTGGGGGATCTCAGGGGACTGCAGGCTGCTGACGAAACCAGCACCGTTTACTTTCAAACCCTCTCTCCCCGCAGTCATGTGCTTTCAAGAGCAACAAGTCAACTGCTTTCAGTTCCTGGTGTTCCTTCCAGTTTGCTGTAAGGGAAGAGGTTGTTTCCCTGGAAAGGATGTATAAAGACAGAGAGCAATTTTTAGACAAAAGAGAAATTATCAAGAAAAAGAGTGAGGGATTCCTGAGGATTAGGTATCTGCTCTGGACACACAGCCCACAGCAGCTCAGGGCAGAGGAGAGACGTGACATCTCCTCCGAAGAGCAGGGTACTCAGTAACTCTGTGTCAGTAAACAGAAACGGACGGCCAAAGGACAAAGTTTCATCGGGGCCCATCTGCATTTACAGCAGGGTCCTCTAGGAAGGGCTGGAACCCTGCATGGGCAAAGGTCATCACCAGCCTTGCCTGGTCACCATACAGCAGCGTAACGGCCCCGAGGAGCCGGGCACTAACCACACCACACGTGGTGTCCTCAAATGGAGAACCTGGCAGAGCTGCTCGGTTTGCTCAAGAAACAAGGACATTTCCATGATCTCATAACCAAGGTCCTTGGCTCAAAGGCACATGAAGCCAGTGGTTAATAACTTTGTCTCTCAGGCCTTGAAAAAGAATCTGTTTTGCAATAAGGCTTTATTTAGACTTTGGGATCAGGAGAAGCTCAACACATCTTCATCTTCTTGGCCAAAGCCAAGGCAAGAGTGAAGAGATAAAACCTTTTTCTTGCCCTCAGGAGATCCCAACTGGCTACACATAGTGACTGTCAGACTCTGACCAGAGACTTCATGTTGTTAAAAAAGCCAAAAAAGCCTCTCACTAGTATTTGCTATATTGGGGTCCACAAATGAAGAGAGACTGAAACCCCCAGCTCTCACCCACCCGCCTTCTGCCCCACAAGGACCATCAGAATGGGGGGAAGACAGGCTGTGCTCCCAGGTAACCTGCCATCCCACAGAGAATGAAACACAAACGACGAGAACAAGCTCTCCCCAGCCCTGAGCAGCAGCAGGCTGCACTCGCATGAAGCTACACCTCTGGAATGAAACAAAAGCCTTTGGACCCAAACGGGGGCAAACCCCATTTCTGGCAGCAGGCAGCTGGTGCTTGGGCAGCCTGCGACCTCTAGGGGCCGTATCTCCAGCATCCACAGACAGACTGACGTGCACATATACCGAGATAGAGACCGTTAACAGCTGGTTTAATAGAGAATTAGCACAGCCCTGCCTTGGGCTGCATCATCTTCTCCCCTCTTTTTCTAGTCTGCTTCGCTCTTCACCCTCCCTGGCCCCAGAGACACAGAGACAGAGATGGAGAGACAGAGAGAGAAGGAAAGGAGAGCTCCGTCCTGGGACAGAGCCCTAAATGAACATAACCAGGTCTTTACATGTCGCTCTCGAGAAGGCTGCCAGGATGCTAGCAAACACCACGTCGGGAGACTGGGAGGCATCCACCGCCGTATGGATCCCTTGCTTGCTGTAGTAGGAGACCAGAGGAGAGGTCTGCGTGTGATAGGCCTTCAGGCGGGTTTTCAAGGCTGTTTCGTTATCATCCGAACGGCGGATCAGAGGCTCTCCAGTGACCTGAGAGAAGCAAGGGGACAATCTCCAGCTAGCTGCAGCCTGGCACGCTCCCCCCTTCTCTCCACAGCTATGACAACCCCTGCTCCCCTCCTGCAAGACAGGCTACAAGGTGGAGCTGTGGAGGAGAGTGGGACGAACCCAGGGCAGGCAAAACAAGTCCCAAGAGCAGTCATTGAAGAGAGAAGGATTCAGCATCATGGTCTTTCCCCCACACATCACTCTTTGCTTGCTAAAAAAAGAACCCAAGGAGCCTCGAGAGCAGACGCCAGCTAGAGTTGCTCCCCAGGAGGAAAACCAGTCACAACCCACCGCAACTTCAGCTACGGACAGAGTCCAGCAAGTTCTGAGGCTGGCAGAGCCCAGGCCATGCAGAATGGCCATGCCCTTCGCTCATCCCTCCAGGCCTCGCTCCTGCCGTGCCATCGGCTCAGGCTGCCCAGGCAGTTCCCCACACTCCCCGGAAAGCCAGGACAGAAGGTACGAGAGAAGGAAAGAAATGAATTTTTCCAGGGATGTTGCAAAGCATCAGCTAAACCCAAAGCAACGTAAGCTGTGGCCTTGGGAGCTCACATACATCGTCCTTCATGTGCTCTTTCGGGGGTCTGAACTCCTCGTGATAAGTGCGGCCACTCGCTGGGTGAATGAGCCTAAGACAGAAAGCAAGTGTCAGCAAAGAGCTCGGTGCCAGGACAAGGTCTCCTGAACCTGCCACTCATCAGCACAGAAACATCTGCAACAACACCCAATTAGCCTCTATTAAGAAAAATCTCTTTGAGCTATTTCTGTACCAAGAGCCTCTTCAGGCACTTGAAAAAAGCAGCTGTGCGAGGAGATGGAGAAGGGATCTTTTACTTTCTGCTTCACTGGGGAAGGAGGCCAGCTCCTGGGGGTGCGAGGGTGACAAGGGCAATGGCTAACAGCGGGAGACATCTGTGTGCCTGCACGGCCACGACTGACCCTGGACGGGACGTTAGCAGTGCCCGAACGTGTACGCAGTGTCCTGCATCAGGGAGCAGCAATAGCTCCAGAGAAAGAAGAGCACGAAGACATTCTCTGTCAGCCGTGGGGCTTAAAGGCTGAGCTGGGTCCCAAGGACACCGATTCCTGTCGGCAGCCCCTGTTTATAGGGCAGCGAAGGGGCTCTGCTCAAGGCTGGCCCAGGCACGGGGCAGTGGGCAAGGGATCAGGGCAGGAAGGCTGGGACAGAGCAGGAATCCAATACAGACCAGCACCACAGCTAGCCCCAAGCATTTCGAGAGTGACCCGGGACTGAAATTAGGATGTTCTCCCCGAAACTAGAAAACCCCACCCCATGCACCGAGTGTTTGGGAGAGAAGAATTACCGTCCAGTGATTCTCCGGATCAGCAAGGAGTCAGGGATGCTGAACTCGATGACAGAGTCTAGCTTCTCTCTCCTCTTCTCCAGGAGCTCATCCAGCTGCAAATGAAACACCAGCTCAGAGGAGCAGAGGACAGCCAAGGGACGCGTCTGTAGGGAAGGAAGTGCCACAGCAGTCCCCAAACAGGAGCTCACGTACCATCTCTGCCTGCTTCACCGTGCGTGGGAAGCCATCCAGGAGGAAGCCGTTCTTGCAGGGAGGGGAGTCGAGGTTGTTCTCAATCAGCTCCACCACCATCTCGTCGCTCACCTGCAGAGAGACAGGGGCACAGTCAAGAGGGACACCCCGACTTTACATACCGCTGTCCCCGGAGCTGCTGTACCCACACCAGCACCCGGGCAGCATCAGAGCCCTTCTGCAGCTGCTCCTGGTCCCCGAGGCAGCAGCCACAGCGCAGGGCACTGCTGGAACAGGGCAAAAGCTGCGTGTTCAGACCTGCCCACGCCACAGAAGCACTCCCTGCGTCAACACCAAGAGGTGGCTGATGAGACATGTCACACCAGGGACACTCCAGCCCGTGCTGTCACCTCGCTGTTACAAAGGTTGCTGTATTTCAAGGCAGCCTGTCAGCCTGAAGACAAACTCCCCAGATTTTTTTAAACCAATTTGCAATACAAAATATCGACATAACCTTTATTTCCTGTGACTTTGTACCTTCACCCACGCATCCCCTGCAGCAGGCAGGCCTGGCCCCAAGGGCAAAGCAGGCGAGTTGCTCATTGACTCTCGTAAACTTTGTGTGAAGGTAAATGCCCAAATAGCTGCCGACAAGCCTCTGGGGAGCTTTTCCCACATCACCATCTCAGCATACCACAGGGATTAGTGCTTTTTCTACACTGCAGCTTTTGGAAAGTACTAACAGATGCTGCAGCCCCAACAATAGCTGTTTATTCCCCAGCAGCGCTGGTTTCTCCAGCTGGGACCCAGCAGGATCAGGGACCAGACCATCACAACACGCAAACAAGAGCCCTGGAGAGGGAAGTGTGCAGGCAGGGGGGACAGTTTGAGCAAAGCAATGTCACTTCTGTGCTTTCCTGATTACACCTTTCAGAGAAAGGGGTCCTGCTTCGTAATCGAGTGTAAAAACCCATCCCAGGCACCAACACCAACACACGCTGGTGTGTTTCCAGCAGAGTTATCTCAGAGCCAGAGTACGCTGCTACGGATACACCTGCGGAGCAGCCCGGTGCTGCTGTCACACACACGTGGCAGATACCACCAGCCTTGCCCGATAACGTCCCTATCTTTCATAACCAGCTGGGATATTGCAGTGTTGCAATGCAAGCTTGGAGCGAAAGCGGGGGATAAGCCACGTTGCTCTTCCTGCAGACTCTCCGAGGGGTGCCAGGAGCCCATGACAGCCAGCAGCGATGCCCGAGATCTGCCCCACACCGCTCAGCTTTGGGACAAGCTGCTGCAATTTGCTGTCCTTCAAGTTTCCCTGAGATATTTCATTTTGGCAAGATAATTAAATCCTTGGAAAAGGAATGTATTAGAGATCCCAACTCTTGTCACTCCCAAGCATCTCTTTCACACAGCAGCACCCGCTGCGACACCCCCAAGGCTATTGTCACCTTACGGTTACAAGCAGATGGCATTTATGCAAGAGCTGGGACGTAGCTGAACCCTCTGAACAAACCCCCACAGCAGTCCAGGCATCACGTGAAGAGCCACAGGAGCCGCAAAGCAGGGCTGTGACATCCTGCAGCTCCAAGGACAAAGCCCAGGGGCCACCACCCAGCCAGTCAGGTTGCACCCCATGAGCGCAAAAGCACCACGGGGGAAAGAACCACCCTGGGGACCGAGCTGCTGGGAGGCAAGGAGCAACCCTGAAGAGGACGGATGTTTTTATAGGATGTTTCTCCTGCGGGATAATGAGAATCCTCACCCCTGTCATCTGCCTTCCTCCACTAATTGGGTTTTGTCACCGAGGTTTCTAATTACAAGGTTAACTTTGCCTGCTCTTGTTATTCCAGGTGCTGCTGGACCACCTCCCCTCCCTGCACGTCTCCCCACTACCCACCAGCTTCCCCGCGTCCATCGTCTCTTTGAGCCGCTTGCCCAGCTCGGAGCCCGAGGCCACCATGGCCCGCAGCATGTCCCCGGTTGCCAGGTGGCACACGCAGTAGGTCTCGGCCAGCTTCGGAGCCTGCGGGAGAGGACAGACGCCAGGTGAGCTCCCTGCGACTCTTCGGGGCTGAACCTTGGTGGCAGAGCCCCAGCCGGGGTCCGGACCCCCCGCCCCGGTGGGGCCTTGTCAGCGGGATGGTCTGCGACCGGCCAGCACGTGGCAGCGCCGGCACGCAGCCCCGAGCGCCGGGTGCACCGGGAGCGAGGCCAGGGCACCGGGTCCCCGCGGCCAGCTCTAGGGAAGGGGTCCGGGACAAAGCGCCCGGGTCCCCGGGTCCGTTCAGCGGAGCCCCCCATGAAGGCCCGGCCCCTCCGGAGCGGGGCAGGCCGCACGCCTCAGTCCCCCGGCGGGGGAAGGAGGGGACCGGACGCCCGCGGAGGCCGGGGGAGGACCGGCATGACCGGGCGGCCCGGTCCCGGGAGGCGGCCTGGGACGCCCAGCACTCCTTTTCTGAGAAGGGCCCCCGCGTATCCCCTCGTCCCAGTGCCCCCCTCACCTGCGTGCCCTTGCCGGCGCCGGGCGGGCCCAGCAGGACGGCGCGGATGCCCTGCCGGAGCCCCGGGCCCGGGGCCTGCCCGCCGCCACCCCCCGCCTGCGCGCTCGGAGCCATGGCCGCCGCCGACTGCGCGCCCGCCACACCCCGCCCCCGGGCCAATGGGCGGTGACGCCGGGCAGCGTGCTGTGTGGGCGGGGTTACGCAGAGTAGGCGTGGTTTCGCGGATAGTGTGCGGGGCGGCACATAAAGTAGGCGTGGTTACCCCGGGAGTGGGCGGGGTTACACGGGAGTGGGCGGGGCCAGGCGGCACGGCGTGGGTAGCCGGTGGTTGCCCTGGCGCTGCGTGGGCCGGCAGCCCCGGTGTGGGCTCCGTGTGCGTGCATCGGGGCATTGCCTGGCACATCCAGCAGCGAGTGGGCTCTCTGCACCGTGCTGGCGAGAGCTGGGACCCCTCTGCACTCCTCCCAGTGCGGGGATCCCTCCACGGCTCCCCTCCCTCCTGCGCAGCACAGTGCAGGGACAGAGCACCCAGAAAACAGGCCAGGAGAGAGGAGATAAGAGCTTCCTTGGCTGTGGTGGCCAGGAGAGTCAGTGGCAAAGCCAAAACCATGTAGTTAAGTAGTAGAACCCAGAATAGGTTGGTCCCTCTCACCTCCTCAGAGGGGGCGGCTACCCCTCCGTGCACAGAATGTCATCTCCTCAGAGAGAGAATTGCAAATTAACAAGAAAAAGTAAAAAATCCCGTGGCGTTGGTGGGCTGGAGCAGTGGGATCATTTCCAAGTGCACGCATGCAGGCAAAGACACAACCAATCAACCAAACAGGGCATCTGCTTGTATGGCAGAGCTGGATCCACTGCCAGGGAACCCACTGAAACCGGCAGCAGCACAACAAGGGCAGAATCAGTCCCTGACATCTTCCCGACTACCTCCCCCAGCCGGTGTGCTAGCCAAACTGGCGCTGCTCAGCCTTTAATCTGCAGGAAGACGGCTTGTTTCCCTGGCAGCAGTATTTCAGAGGTATTTTTGGCTCTCTTCCCCCCGAGGGTCCCTGCGCACACGATGCATGCGCAGCCACGAGCGCCTTTGCACCAGGACCGGGATGCAGGCAGGCTCACAGCGCTCCGCACCGTCAGGCTGGGGATGAGCCTCCGGCACGGTGAGGACTCGGTGAGAACTCAGGGTGTCTCCTGGGGCAGCCCCAGGCCTGGGAGAGGGTGGGTGAGGGGGGGGAGCATTCCCCAAAAGGGAGGAAGGATGCTGAGAGGCAGCTCAGCCAACAGGGTGGCCGGATTTGGTTGTCATGGCTACAGCTAGGAGGCAGAGCAGGGAGGGGGGTGCGGATACGTGGGGTGCAGAGTCCCCCCATCCTCTGCAGGCGTAGCTGGTCCGGGGGCTTGGGACAGGCAGGGAAGTGGGGCAGAACGAACAGCTGCCACTGCGACCAGTTAATTCTCTTGGGAAATCCATGGGCATAACTGTTTAAATGCTTTCTAAGGTAAACAGAAAGGGGCACAACTGCATGGGACTGCAAGGGAAGCAAGCTGGCTTGCCTGGCACAGTGAGAAGGGGGCTGCTGAGGGATGCCTGTGGATGCTGAGTTTTGGGAATGCTGGGTGGAGGGCATCCTGTTGTCAGCGTCCCTCTCCCTTCCTAACTCCTTGCACTGTTTCTCCGCAGAGACCTTCAACCCCCAGCAACAGCTACGCCTTGGGGTTCTGCGGGAGTTTTGTGTTCCTCGGGGGGCCACCCTGGCAGCACGCCTAGCCACCCAGGAGCGAGGCGTAGGACCTTGGTAAGGAGGGGATGTCTGAGGTTGGGAAATGTTTGCTCAGGGCTCCGGGAATGACCCATTTAATTGCTCATCGTCTCTGGGTGCTGGTAGTGATGTCTTTGGGGAGTGAAGGGTAAGGCTGGAGGATTTTCTCTCCCTTCCTGAAGCTCTAGGAGCTTCAAAACCCAGTTTTTCTCCCCATTCCTCATCTCTGAAGTTTGCTGGTGTTGCTTGCTCAATGCATTACAACACCCTGCTCCTCCGGGGTCAGCGTGGTCTTTCTCCTCGTGCCCGTCCGAAATGTCGTAAGTAGGTCTCTGCAGAGGAGGAGGTGGTGTGCAGCTCTGAGAAATGAAACTTCTGTCTCCTGATCACTTCAGATCAGACAGACTGTGCTCCTGTAAGAGCCCTGGAGCTAGACCTGGATTATTGGAGTGGAAATGTTTTCTGCGAGCTTGCCCTTGTGAGTTGTCAGTCCCTGGGTTATGAGATGGGCTGGATCCAAGGGAGGTGGTTGTTAAAGCTAGGTGTGTGAGCTTAGAGATAAAGCTCCGCTAAGCGTGCGAGCCAAGAAATGCTGTGCAGCTTAACTTGTCCCCGCGTTCCACACCCTGTGTCATGGCAGCGATGTGAAACCGGAACCACAGCACGTACCCAGACCAGCCCCAGGCTGGCTGGTGTCAGCGAGTGGCCTGTGCCTCCCTTCTCATGGGGCTTGTGTGCCTGGGAAGGTGGGTCTGTGAGATTTGAGCTGTTGGAAAACCACAAGGGAACTTCACCCAGTTCGCACAGCAGATCTAGCTACCTGCCGGAGCACGGCGGGGTGTGTTCTGGCAGATGCAGGCCATCCCCTTGGCAGTGAAGTTCTCTTTGTTGTTAACCGTGTTGGTGCCTGAACCGCTGCTGAAGACGACAGGGCTGCTGCGTGCCGAAACAAAGCTCTGAGCTGCAGAGAAACGTGTCTCACCCCCCTGGAGAAGATGCTTTAACCCACAGCAGGGCTCTCAGCGGAGGCGCTGGCTTGGAGGAGAGCAGTGGAGAGCTCTGCCCAGGGCAGCGCGGCCATGGACGGCCCGTGGGAGGGACGGGGAGCACTCTGGGGTGCAGGCTGGGCGATGTACGCTGGTGGAGCTTCTGGAGCCCTGCCTTTAATATTCTCTTTCTTTTTCCAGCTCGTTACATACTTAGAAACTATCCCCTACTCGAGGAGGCTTAAAACCAGCGTCCTCGCACCTTGGCCATGAATGGGTACTTGAACGAATCCAACTTCATGATGGTGGAGGAGGGCTTCACCGCCAGAGACCTGCTGGAGAACCTCCTCGCGGAGCTGTGCCAGGCAGTAAGGGCACCCAGCACCCACCCACAGAGCCCTGGTGGGGAGGCGACTGCTGCTCACCCCGGCTTTCTCCTAGAGCGACCAGCAAGCCTTCTTCGTGGCAGACCTTGGGGACGTTGTGAAGAAACACCTGCGTTTCCTCAAGGCCTTGCCCCGTGTGAAACCCTACTTCCCGGTGAAGTGCAACGGCAGCGAAGGAGTGATCCGGCTGCTGGCTGAGCTGGGGGCCGGCTTTGCCTGTACCAGCAAGGTAGGGTTGTGGGAGAGCAGCTCCCCGGGAGCATCCTGTGGGTGTTTGTGGGAGAGTGGCAGAGCTCACCCTCCTTTCCTAAGTGTCCACTCCCTAGATGACATTTACAGGGGCAGGAGTCTCCCTCTGCTGTCAGAACCCTCCCGACACAGCCCAGAAATCCCCGGCCTCTCTGCTGCAGACATTCCCTTCGCCCGACATTCCTGTCTCTGGGACTGGTGTCCTGGCTGGTGGCAAGACCTGTCCCTGGGGTGGCATTGCCACATCCATCCAACTCTTGGTGGCTTTAAGGCTGAGCCTAAAGCTTCCTGCTCCCTCCTGCTTGTCATTTGCAATAGCCATATTTCCAGGAAGGAACCAAAGCTGAGCCACTTACTTGTGTGTAATCAAACAGGGAGTGTTACCAGGAGAAAGTGCAGCGTCGTGGCAGCTCAGACCAGCACTGCAGCCGTCACCCTCACTGCCGCTCGCAGGGGACACGTGCACCAAACCCACGCCTGCTAAACCCACTTATTTTCTCTCCTCCTGACCTCATGCTGCTTGTAAACATCTTACCACAACCTGCCCCTGCCAGGACAAAGTCCACCATGATCCCTTTGAGCTCTTGTGGATTTTCCTTGGAAAAGCCCAGGCTGCAAGGCTGGCGGTTTGCCCTTTGCAGTGCCGCAAGCTGGCCGAGGCCCAGGGCTGATGGTGGCCCAGCACAGGCTTCACCGGTCCTGGGGACCTGCCCACACGCGTGCCCTTTCCCTGCAGGCAGAGATCGCACGGGTTCAAAGCATCGGAGTCCCGGCTGACAAGATCTTCTACAGCAGCCCCTGCAAGCAGGTTGCCCACATCAGATACGCAGCCGACCACGGCGTGCAGCTGATGACCTTCGACAACGAGGTGGAGCTGAGCAAGGTGGCCAGGAACCACCCTGGTGCCAGGTGGGTGTGTGGTGGCATCGCTGGCACGAGGGGCTGGAGCTGGGGAGATGGCTGTGGGGTGGCAGAGGGCCTGAAGACCCCTCAGCACAGCGTGGCTTTGCTCTGCAGGATGTTGTTGGGAGTTGCTGCTGACTCCAGCCCTTCTGCCCATCCCAGCATGACATTTGGGACTGTGCTCAAGTCCTGCCGGCACCTGCTGGAGACAGCGAAGGAGCAGGCCGTGGAGGTTGTTGGCATCAGGTACAGTGCAGAGTTCTTTCTCCGTGGGGGAGTTTAGTCCCCGTTGGAGGGGACTGTGGGGAGCTCTGACCTGCTGGGGGTTCATGGAGCCACCAGCTGCTCTGGCTGGAGTGGGGTGAAGGCAGGGACTGGGGGAGACGGACCCTTGTTGGGACCAATTTGGGGCAGGTTTGGTGCTCAGAAAGGGTCTGGGGGCTCTGTGGGGCCGGGCAGGTGGTCTGGCTTGGGATGGTGTGGGGGAAGAGCAGAGCTGCCCCCAGTGACAATCCCAGCGCCGTGTCCCCTCTGGGGACGGGTGAACCCTGCTGAACCAGGGACTGTGCCCTCAGCTTCCAGCTCGGGAGCGGTGGGCTGGAGCCCCAGGCCCTCGCGCAGGCTGTGGCTGCGGCGCAGCTGGCCTTTGAGATGGGCACTGAGCTGGGCCACCGGATGCACCTCCTGGACATCGGAGGGGGATTCCCCGGCACTGAGGACGCCAGAGCCCGGTTCCAAGAGGTACGCGGCTCCCGATGCCTGCACTTAGCAGAGAGCGAGGCTGGAGGGTCTCCCTGGGCCTGGCTCCGGGCAGAGGGAGCGAGCTAACCGACAGGGAACATTTTCTTCCCATCCAGATCGCTGCCGCGATAAACTCTGCCCTGGACTTGTATTTCCCGGACGGCTGCGGCGTGGAGATCGTCGCGAGACCCGGGCGATACTACGTCACCTCCGCCTTCACCCTGGCTGCCAGCATCACTGCCAGGGAAGAGGTTCCTGCGGAGCAGCCTGGCTCTGATGGTAGGTGAGACCGTGGGACAGTGGGACAGACCCACCCGTGTCCCCGAGCCCCCCTGAGCCCTCTCCCTGCTCTGTCCCCCAGAGGAAGAGTCTGGCAGCAAGAAGAACCTCGTGTATCACCTCAGCGATGGCATCTACGGCACCTTCAGCTGCCTCCTGTTCGACAGCCCCTGCCCCAGACCTCAGCTGCACAAGGTGAGGGGCTGGTCCCCTTTGAGGGGACCCCAGCGGGTCCCTCGCATTGTGTCCTGTCCCCTCACCCAACCCTGCTCTCCCTCGCGTTGTCACTGGCACCAAGCCCCACGCCAGAGGAGAGCAGAGCCCACGGGGAAGAGGCGATGGTGGTGTATCGGGAGGGCTGTAGCCAAAATCCAGGGGCTCCTGGGGTTGGACTTCAGGGCAGGGGAGACAAGGCAGGTCACGGTGGCACTGGGACATCCTTGTCCCCTGCAGCCGCTCCACCTCTTCCCTGCAGAGACCCTGCCCGGACCACCCCTGGCGCAGCAGCAGCCTCCGGGGCCCCCCGGGCCATGCAGAGGACCCCATTGCCGACAGCCTGGAGCTGCCCGAGCTGCAGGTCGGGGACTGGCTGATTTTTGAGGACATGGGTGCCTACACCATCGCAGCCTCGTCCTCGCTCGCGGCGTGTCCCCAGCCACACATCACCTACGCCATGTCCCGCCTGGCCTGGTAAGAGCCGGCTCTGCGTGAGCAGGGCGAGGGGACCGGGCTGGCCCCCCGGGAGATGCTGGCTTTCCCTCCAGCTGGGCTCTCGGCCAAGAGAGAGGCTCAAATCTGAGTCCCAGAACCTGGAGATTCAGGGTGAAAACCTGGCCATGGAGAGAAAACTCACATTTTTAAAAAACCTGACAGATTTGAGCCAGTTTTTCACTGGGGAAGCCCCAGGCAGCTCGGCTCTGGTCATGCAGACAGAGGGTGGATGTGGGACCCCCTGAGCTCCCCCTTCCCCACGCCCACCCTGCAGCATTTTGCGTGGGGATGCTCCTGGGTGTCTCCCGCCCGCAGGAAAGCCGTCCAGCTCTTCCAGGAAAAGCCGTCGCAAACAGACGACGACCACGAGAGCGTCTGCACCCCGCTGTCCTGCAGCTGGGAGATGGCCGAGACGCTGTCCGTCCCCCCGGTCTTCGCTCCAGCCGGCATCATCTGAGCGACACCGGTACCCGGCGGGCAGAGATCCCGCGGTGCTGGGCTGCGCCGTGCCTCCCGCCGCCGGCATCGCCCCGCTGGGACCCCCGGGCGAGGGCGTTGGGGTTTGTGCCATAAACACCGTTCCTCCTGCCCGGGCTGTGGTGTGTGCCTCCTCCGGGGTTTGGCGGGTGGCTGGGGGGTGCTGAGCAGGTTTGGGGGCTTATTTCAGGAGTTCTAGTGATAAAAGGCTGTCCGGCGCGGGTCGGGGGTTTGGGTGAGGAAGCCCCCAGCTCTTCCTCCCCGCCCGGCGCTGGAGGCGGTGGAGAATCCGTCTGCAACGCGCAGTCAGCTACGGAACGAGGGTTTGCTCGTTAGGGAAGACGAGGCCGTTCACACGAACCTTGGGCACTGTGCAGGCACCCGGAGGGACCCTGGGGATTTGGGGGGTAGGGAAACGGGGGGGTGGGTTCCGGGATGTGGGTGTTACTGGGGGGAGGACGTGGTTGTGGTGGCATCCCCCCAGTCCCAAAGCTCTCGTCAGCCCTAACGAAGCCCCCTGCCCCGGCAATGTGTGGCAGGGGGAGGTGGGGACCAGGACCCCATCCATCCAAAGAATGGAGACACTGCAGGACCCTGAAAGCCGGGGACTGGGGGAACTGGGGGACACTGGGAGGACCCTGGAGAGACTGGGAGGACACTGGGAACACTGGGAGGACACTGGAGACACTGTGAGGACACTGGGAACACTGGGGACACTGGGAAAACTGGGAGGATGCTGGGAGGATGCTGGGAACACTGTGAGGATGCTGGGAGGATGCTGGGAACACTGGGAGGACACTGGGGACANGATGCTGGGAGGATGCTAGGAACACTGGGAGGACGCTGGGGACACTGGGAGGACACTGGGGACACTGGGAGGACACTGGGGACACTGGGAGGACACTGGGAGAGCCGCGGAGGCCGGCAGGGGGCGCTGGGGCGCGGCGGGCGGTTTCCCCTCCGCCCCGCCAGGGGGCGCTGCAGCAGGGCAGGACGTTCGTGCCTCTCATCTCTCTGGCTTCGCTGAGGCCGTAAAGCGCGTTGCGGGTGTCGCGGCTGTAGTTGTGCTTGACGGCGGGCAGCGTCGTGAAAGGCCCGTGAAGGACGGCGGTGGCGGCAGGTCCGTGAGGGGTCGGCCTTGGGGGGTGTCGGTGGCGTGACAGTGTCGCGACAGGCGCGGAGCCATGCCGTTCTGGGACCTGCAGCGGCAGCTGGGGATCGATGTGGACCGGTGGCTGCTGCGGCAGAGCATGTCGCAGCCCTACGGCAAGGCCGCGGCCTGTCACGCCTTCGAGCGCGAGTGGGTGGAGTGTGGGCACGGCCTGGGCCAGACCCGCGCCCGCCGCGAGTGCCAGCCCGAGTACGAGGACTTCATGGAGTGCATGCACCGCACCAAGCTGGTGAGGACGGGGGGGGCTCGGGGGCGGGGGCTGGGAACGCCTGAGGCGCCGGGACAGGCTGGGGAGGGGGATCGGGGTGGGAGTGGTCCCAGGGGTGTTGGTGGTCGTTGGGCACCCGGCCTTGGTGGTGACTGGAGCCACCAGCACCGCCTCGGTGGGCAACGTGCCTTACCCGGGGTGAGCGGGGGGCCTGGCCCTTCAGCAGCCCCTTCCCCAAGAGATGGTGTGGGCGTTAGTGTCCCCTGTGTCCCCTGCAGTCCCTTCTCCCTGTCTGTGTGGCCCTCCTCCTCCTCCAGCAGCAGCTACAGTCACTCCTCAGCTGCAGTGCCGATGGGAGACAATCCTGTTGGCTCGCCCGGGGCTGCAAACCCCGTTACCATCGGTAGTAAAATGTTTTGCAGCAGCCTGAAAGCCCCAAAGCCCCAAGGGCAGGGTCAGTGCGGGTGCCACATGGCTTCTGGGGGGCTGCCAGGACCCACACTAGGGACCCCCTGACTGCTGCCCCCCTGCTCTGTGCCTGCCCTGACCCCTCGCGCGCTTTCGCAGGCTGTGCGGCTCAGGACCATCCTGGAGCAGAGGGACAAGATGATCAAGGAGGGGAAGTACACGCTGCCCGACTACCACAAGGGCAAGGAGGAGCCACGGCCGTGAGTCACGGGGACACGACCCTCGGTCACCTGTGGAGGCATTGACGGGGAACTTCTCTGGGACAAAAACCCACAGAACTGCTGGGTCACGCTGTGGCAGCGGGGTGGGTCTGCGTGGGGGCCCTGCCCCTGCTGAAGGGGACAGGCACCAGCCTCGGGCATCGCTTGGGTTAGTAAATGTCTCCTTTGAACAGCGTTTGGCTCTGTCTTGTCTTTCTGTCTCAATAAAACATGGCTTGAGGGTCTCTCTCTGTAGCAGTGCTGCTGGAGGGCTTTTGGGGCACCCTAAAACACTGCAGCAGGGCCGGGGACGTGCCCTTGAGGAGCCCAAATCCTCCTGGAGCCCCGGGCAGCTGCGGGGGCTGTTGTGGGTTCTCCCCTCAGCCTGTCCCTCCCGCTGACCTGCGGGCCGGCCTCCCTGCCAGGGATTGCTCCTGGAAATGGGAGGAATAACCTGAAAGAGTTAAAAAAGAAACCTCTCCGAGCTCGTCCTGCTAAACTTCATCTTAATGTACAGCCGTCCCGGGGGACTGGTGTGTGCCGGGCTGTTCCCAGCCGCTCCCCAGCTGGCGGTGAGGTGAAAACCTCGTTAAAGCGACACTTCCGCCCGGGTGCAGGGGCTGGAGTCGGTTTCTCTGCCGCTCTTTCAGCGTGTCAGCGGTGGATCTCCTCGCCGGGGACTTCACCTCAACATCCCATGTGTGAGCGGGAGCCGGTGGGCGCTGACAGGTGGCCCCTGGGGTGTTTGTCCCTCGGCGCTGTGCCCTGGCAGCGGGACCCGCCTGCCTTCCCCCCTTCCCGAGGAGGGTTCCCCCGTTCCCTGGAATCCAGCGCGGCTTTGTAACAGCATCGGGGCCGCTGAGCACCTGGAAGGAGACAGGACGGAGCTGAGCTTTAACCTGGGTTTTAATCCTGGCGATTGGGGGTTTAATGTTAATCTTTGATGCAGGTGGAGGCCGTGAGTTCCCTGATCCTCACAAATCCCCGCGCTGGGAGGGTAAATGCTGACCTGAGCGCGGCGTGAGCTCCGCAGGCGGGTCCAGGGCCCGGCGCTGGGCTCTGCCCGGGGCTGTCGTCACTCCTCTGTCCGGGATCAGCAGCACTCCGGACGCACGCCTCTGCGTCTGTCTCCAGCTGGAAGAGCTCTCGGGGTGGAAGGAGGCGGTGGCAGCCCTCCTCTTTCCCCAAACACCTCGTGGATGATTAACTGTTGGGGGAGAAGAGCTGGCGTGAGGAGGGGGCTGTGCTCACGCAGCGCGTGCCTGAAATCGGAGGGTTTGAAGTGAAAGTATCGCTTCAGGGGGACTGAGCCCAAACCCAAACTCTCCTGCTTGGGACCCCTCCCCTGCCCGCAGAGACAGAGCCGCTGGTGTGGGCTCTCGGGGGTCTGGACCCCCAGGTGGGCGTACGGATCCCCCCCAGGTTTCACCGAGGTTCCGCACAGGCTGGGGCAGCGATGGATTTACAGGCACCATCCCAGCGGGGTTTGGCCATTTCGGGATTTCTGCCGTTCCTCCCCGAGCTCCTCTCCCGCAGCTCCCTCCGAACCGGCCTTTCCGAGCGCTGCCGGAGGCTTCTCCCTTCCCCCAGCCCCAGATGGAGCCCAGCTCCAGCCCAGATGGGTTCCCTCCGCTCGGGCTGATTCACGGCTCCGGCCGTCCCGGCGCGTGGGACGGAGCCACCTTCTCCCTGGCAGGGGCAGGCGCTGGGGGGCCCTCGGAGAGCCCCGAAATCCGGGTCCAGGTTCAGAGGCTCTGAGCCGGGGGCTGGTCCCAGACCCAGGAGTGGCTCCTCCCAGCACCTGCCTTCACTCCGCTGCTCGACACGCGGCCGTTTGCCTGTTACCTCTGGCTCAGGTTGTGCCAGAAATTGTGCTTTTTTTTTTTTTGAATCAGTTTTGATATTTTTCTCCCCTTTCCAGCCTGTGGCCAGATCGCTGAGAGCATCACCGAACCGAGACCCATCCTGGCTGGAGCCGGGTGCGACGGCCGCGTGTCCCAGCGTCGCCGGGGTCGGGGAGCTGCTCTCCCTGCGCGACGCGAGCTGCTAATCCTCCGGGATTTTGTTCGGTGCTTTCGAATATGAAAACTGTTCGGTGGTGATTAGTTTCAGCAGAGGAACACTTACGTAACGATGCTGATGCAGGTGGACGGTGGCAGCGTTTCGGCTCCAAAAGCGGCCGCAGGGGAGCTCCCTGGCCATGGTGGAGGGGGCAAACGGGTGGGAACGGGAACGGTTTGGGGTGAAAACGCCCCGGGGGGGTCCTGGCACGAGGGCTGGGGGCTCCGCGGGGCAAAGGGCTGCCGGAGCCGCCAGAACTGATAAGGAACGGAGATGGAAAACTGCGCCTGGGGACAGAAATCGAACCGTGCCGCGTGGCTCAGAGGGTTTATCTGCAGTGGAGAGGCATCGGCGGGGGGGGGGCTTTGGGGTGGGCGCAGGGGCTGGGGCTGCACAGAGGGGACACGGGGACTGATGTCACACCTCCGGGAAGTTCCCAGGGGGGGCTGAGTGGTGCCAGGGCGGTGGGAAGCCCCCGCAACTCACCTGGTGCCAGCCCCAGGCTTCAGCCAAGGGTGGAAATTTGGGGAGTGGGGTCAGCTGGGGGGGGGTCAGATGTGGGGGAGCCCCAGCGCTGCGCCTGCACCCTCTCCGCTGCGATAGCTCGTTACGGAGGACAGTTAATTATCCTGCGCACCGCAGAGGGGACACGGAGGCGTCACAAACCCCCCCGAAGGCTGGCAGCACCCGGCGCCGCGCGGCAGCTCCTGGGAATTGCTGGTTTGCCAAAAAAAAACCCAAACAACAAAACCCAGGCTGTGAAAGGGAAGGGTTGCTTTCCCAGGGAGAGGGGAAAAAAAAAAACAGGGCTCAGCAAAAAATCCGGCAACATGCTGGTGCTGGGAGTGAGTCATCGCATCGAGCTGCCCAGATGCCGGAGGAATATCGGAATGGATCTCGAGCGGCTCTTTAGGTCCGTCCGAAATCTAATTGTTCTGACGAGGACGTTAGTGCTGCCCCGGGCAAGCGGGGAGGAGAGGATCTGCTTGTCGTAGTTAAAAGTTCTATCGGGAATGTCAGCCGATAAGGAAAATAACCAAAGATCTGATGAAAACTATTGAATTAATGGATTAAAAATGGAAAATCCACCTCCTGGCTCTGGGGGGAGGAGATGGGGCCGAGGCTCTGGCGGAGCCGCAGTGATGGAAAATGGGTCCCTCTCCCCTGGGCGAGAGGGATCTGGAGCATCCTCAGCTTCCACCACGGAGCCCCCGACAAGGTTCATTTCCAGCACGTAGCAGAGACAAATTTATATTTCACCGTTTGCTTTTTTGTCATTTTCTTTTGGCACAGAGTGAAGCCACGTCCCAGCTGGGTGCAAGACACCGAGGCTGGGGGTCACTGGGAGCTCAGGAGGAGCCACCGGCAGAGCCTCGGCCATCCTCACATCGCTCCCCGGCTGAGTTCCCACCGCATTCCCTCCCCAGCCCCATTTTCCGATACCCCGCAGCCGCCCAGGAGCAGGGTCCGGGCAGGGGGTGACCCCCCACCTCTGGCAGCTCTCGCAGCCCCGGATGCGCCCGGAGCCTCCAGCAGCGTCAGCGGCTCCTCTCCCTCGGGGAAGGGGAACAAACAGCTCTGGGGAGATGAATAATTCATCCGAAGTCGGGGGAAAGGCAGGTTCCATCTGCGGGCTCAGACGAAGGTTTGAATGAGGGAGAGGGGACGGATCCTGTGGTCCCTGAGGTGTGTCCCTGCATCCCGCGGATGCTGAGGGGACCCCAAAGTCTCGGCCCCCTGCTCGGGCGGGTGTCCCCCGTGGCAGGGTGGTGGGTCCCCGTGCTCCTGTACGGCGCAGGAATGGGGAGACACGAGGATTTAGGGAGGACCCCCCCGCCTGGTCCCCCCTTCTCCTTGAAATACCAATTCCGACGTGTCGGCAAAACGACGCAGGAGCGTAACCCAGATTCGCAGCAGGAACAATCCAGCGTGGGGAGGGGCCTGGAAAAGGTGTTTGGGGTGAAACCCCCACAGGCTGGGACAGGCACCATCCTGCTCCGGGGTCCAGCACGGCTCGGATCGGTCGGGTCTGCCCCAAAATCCCCGCGAGGGAGGGGGCTGCAGCCCAGCTGGCGGCACCGAGGACGGGGTGACAAAGGGACACGTCACCCTGCAGAGCCATCGAGCGCGTGTGTCACACCCCGGGGGCGAGCGGCGCTGGGCTGCGCTGGGGGGAGCGGGGTGACCAGGGGGTCATGCCCATCGCCCGGGGGGCCATGGCCAGGCTCGGGGCCGTCAGTCGGGAGCGTCTGCGCCGATGAGCCGCCCAACCCGTCCGGGAGCTTTGGGAAGGGCAGCGTCTGGCTCTTGGGGCTCCTTCCTCCTCCCAGCCGGTGGGATGAGCCCTCCCCGCTCCCCAGCTCTCGCGGACTTTGGGGTCCCTCGTGGTGCTGGGACCCACAGCCCCCATTGAGCACGTTTATCCGTCGGTGTCCGGTACGGACCCAACCACCCGCTCGAGGGGTGCCGGACCCGCACGGGGGGGGTGCAGGGGAGCTGCGGCGGGGGTCTGGTGCTGGTGGTGCCGAACCCACCAGTTCACCCTTTATTCTGCCCGGAGTGTCCCAGCACCGGTCCGGCCCGGCTGCAGCGTTACTGGGGGTCCTGGGGGGCTCACGCCCTCGTTACCGGCTGATGCTCGTGTCCGTGGGGCCTCGGCTGCTGTGTCCGTGGGCTCCGTGCGTCCCACGGTGCAGCCGCTCCCGGGGGGTTTTGGCCCAATGCTTCCTCCTGAGCTGCCGTCCCCATCCCCGGACCGGACCGGGCAGCGCCGCAGGGTGACACGTGCTCAATGACAGCCGCGTCCCGAGTGACCCAGAGCAGTGTCACCACACCCGTGCCCTGTCCTCCACCGCGTCCCACCCCCTCGCGCCGGAGCTGCTCAGGGAAACAGCCGCTGGGGAGCAGAGGGACGTGTTGGGATGAGATCTGACAACCCGGGGAGGAGAGAAACCCGGGGGGCACCCGCCTGCGCCGAGACCCCGGGGGCACCGGGGCGACAGGCTGGGCTGGGCCACGTGCGACGCCGCGGGAGCAGCCGCGATGGCCTGGGGACGTGGCACGACACCGCTGCTGGCACAGTCCCGCCGTGGGTGCGGGACGGCTGGATCCGCCGACAGCCCGAGCGGTTCATCCTGCTCCGCTCCCGCCGGGCGGCCGGGGCTGTCCTGCGGCTCTGCCACCCCTCGGGGCTGCTGCTGGTGTCCCTGCCCGCGCCACGGCTCCTGCTGGTGTCCCCTCCTGTGCCATGGCTGCTGCTGGTGTCCCCTCCTGTGCCACGGCTCCTGCTGGTGTCCCCACCTGATCCACGGCTCCTGCTGGGACCAACTGGGCTGGGACTGGGATGCTTCGCTGCCCCCCAGGTGAGGCCCTGGGCAGCTCTGGGCTCTCCCAGCGCAGCCCCCCACCCTTTCTGTGCCCGTCCCCGCTGGTGTCCCCCCCGCCGTGTCCCTGCCAGGGCTGCTGGTCCCAATCGATGGGTGCTCCAGTTACCCTGGGCCTGGGGGGATGCAGAGGATGGGGGGGAAGGGGGTGTCTGGGGGGGC
>VZTO01010186.1:0-32318 GCA_013400615.1 Syrrhaptes paradoxus
ATTCTATGATTCTATTAATATTTGTACTAATGCATTCGCAGCAATAAACAAAACACTTTTTTTCCTACAATAAACTAATGAAACCCAGTGTCCTAGGATTTTTTTTTCTTGTAACCCTTGCTCCTGACACAGAAATAATCTTAGTTCTTACCTTTCTATATAATTCTCTTCTCTCCACTAGCTGCCACTCCCTCCCCTCCTGCGCTGTAATCATCTCCTGGGTCACACAGTGTGTCTCCCAAGCACTGGCCAGGCAGCAGGCAGCCCATGTGCAAAGCTACATGTGTAGGGACCCACCTTCTATAAAGCATGTGCTGACGGGCCAGCTGGCTTTTCAGGCTGAAGTGGTAACACTTCACAGTGCACACACCACAGCTTCTCCCTCAGTGGGGAACTAATTGGGGTCTTTCTTCCCTGGTCAGCCCCTGGTTTCCATTAAGCCTTTGTCTGTGCCTTTGAGGCTCCTTCCCCTTGGCAAGTGTGCCAGCATCAGCTAATGTAGTTCAGAAGTTACGAGTGCAGGGAAGGCAGGAAAGTGACCACCCTAAAATTCTCCTCAGGTAAAGGAACGGCATTTATATATGATCAATGAGAAATCATAAGTAACAAAGAGTAAAAAGAAACTACTAGGTGAGTATTTTAATACGTTAAGACAAACCACTTTCAAAGATTGCATACCTTGAAGACACAGAGCTGCTAGTTCAACAGCAGTTTCATATGGGCATTTAAATCTAAAAAAAAAAAAAAAAAAGGAAAACTATAAAAATAATGTACTTTTTCTCAGTGAATTCCTCTTGCAATAAAGGTAAAAAGTAGCCTGATATAAAAAATGGAAGCATTAACTTCTACAAACTATTAATGATACAAAATATCTACAATTAATTTTTACTTGCATATGATTATTTCCTAACTTGGTATGTTCTAATTAGCACTAAACATATGATACACTCCACCATAAACCAAACTTGAACTAACAGAGACAACATTAAATCGACTAAGAAATCATTTTTGCTTCAACACTACATTTTAGAACATAAGTTTTTGAGTGTTTTTGTAATTAAAAAAAGAGAACAGGTGTGAATTTATTGGCCAGGGTGAGACTATAAACTCACAAAATATTTTTGCAGGTTTGGCCTGTACACAAAGTATTGCACTTCATCATCTTTTCCACCTCTATTTTACCTACCATACTGAAAAATATAGCCTATGTTACATTTTCAGGTCATAAAAATCAGGACAGTCATTGCTCTCTTTATACATTTCCATCACCTAGTCAATCCATCAAAGGTTTTTACACATTCTATTTGTCAGTAATACAGTCATGATGCACACAAAGTTAGATATCTAACTGTATCACTGTATTCTAAATGAAAAAAAAAATCACATGTGGAACTGTAAATCATGTTTACAATCTGTACACAAATACCATAAAGAATTAAAAAGGATCATGCAGTAAAATTTTAACTCACTGAGAGATTAACTATTATAAATACTTTAAATTACAGCTTCAAGAGCAAAGAGGTACTTACTTCCCTGAAAGAATATCTTGCCGGAGCTGTAATACAAACAGGTACCTGACAAATAAAAATTCAGAAAGTCAAAAGCATAGATAATGTCATCTTTCTTTCTTTTCCAGCCATTTCCACAATGGTTAGAAAAATATCCCAATTCATTAAGTAGACACAACATTTTCATTAACTTGCTCTCATAAAAAAGGGCCTTTGGGATCACTCAGATACACCCTGCAACGTTCAGAGTTCCCATAGCTTTCACTAAAATCAAAAAGAAGAGAACATTTTTCACCTATTGGTGGTGTCCAGGACATTGTCCAAAGCCTTGCTGTTTAGGTACGTGCTCTACCTGAGTATACACCACACCAACCTAAATGTTATTGACACTCCAACCTTCTCCTGAACTGGGTTTTGCCCAATTCCAGCAAGGATTGCACTACAGGATCTAGAGACAAAACACAGATAAAGGCATGAAGGCTTTGGGGTTACCTTCTCAAAGACAAATACAGAATATGGAAAAAGTCTGAACTGGGCAAAAGGAAAAGTTCAGACTGAATTTTCACATAAGATAGCAGAAAAGTTCTGAATAAAAGAAACCCAAATTTCATAGGGCCCACACATTTATCCAGGAGGTCAAGTAGGAATTTACACCCTTCAAACTGTAGTAGCATTTTAAGCTGTTGCTAATCTTCAGTTCTAGGCATGATTCATGCTTCACAGCCACAGTCGGGCTTTGAGGCATGCAGAAATGCCCCAGGTCACACAAGGGCTCTGTGCAGGACAGGATGGCACAGACAGGCTCTGCACAGCTCTGGACACTGCGAGGTGAGGCTTGCAAGGATGGATGACTTAAGAGAAGAAAGCACGAAGCACTGCTGATAGTCAACACAGTAAATGTGAACGTAAACCTCTCCTATCTTTACATAAGATGCTAGAAAGACAATCACAGATATGTGCTGTGAACATGGTGAAGCATGAATCACTGGAATCAGATAGGAAAACAGAAATTAAAAGGAAGATTAACAAGACTTCTCATGATACACTAAAGCAGAATCAGATTGATCCACATTAGCTCTGTGTCATCTCTGATTCACATACTCAGCACACCTGACTTGTGATACTTGCTAATCAAACCTGGGCATTTGCATGCATAGATGAAGGGTAGACAAGTATATTTCCTATTCTTACTGTCTCCCCCGATGACTGACAATCCCGTGAACTCTTGTAAATTTGCAAGAAAAATCTGGGCAGTGTTTGTATCAGTGCCAGCCGGCTGTTGCAGCGCTGCAGCTCTGCTCTGGTTGCTCCTTTTCTGCACTCAGACTGATAAGCATTGGCACCTCTGTTCTCAATATTCCAAATCAGCAAAATACCTTAGAAAATTCTCCACAACACATATGTACAGGCATATTCCTTTGTTCTTTTTCTAACTAAACTAAGTAGTCAGGTCCCATAGAAATTACAGAAGATGTCTTCCAGAACGTGCTGGATTTCGACTGTGTTTTTAAATTGGAAAAAGACAAGAGTGGGTGAAGGGTATCAATACTTCCCCATTACTGTGCTAATTATGAGAATATGATGTTTACAGCTTCACTAGAAACTGGAGTCTACTAGAAAACAAGCCTCCAAAAGGAATTTTGACACCTGCCCCCCCCACCCACCAGGCCAGTTCATGGTTACCATCAATGATAATTTTTCTTCCTCCTCTTACTCCCATTCAGTTTTCACTTGGAATAATTCTGAGTATACTGTTGTTAATCTTCACTTTTTACTCAACATGCTACAGGGCAAATACAGTCTAGCCAGCATAAAGATTTAAAAAAAAAAAACCCAGCAACATTCAAAATCATTTTCCCCAACAAAAAAGAAAAATGCAGCTATTTGTTCACTTTAAAATAAAATTCCAGCTAATTTTCATTTTCTTTCCACAGTTTCACAGTGGTCTTCTGTCAAGCTTATAACTAAAAAAAAAAAAATGTTCATAACACTGAAAATTTAGTGGACTAAAGTGTTTTTCTAATTAAAACAGTCTTCTGAAATGTCACCTTTTAGCAATAATTAGACCACAAAGCATTAGAGGTTAATACCTTCAGAAGAAATGTCTTACTGATCACAGCAATGATCACATAGCTCAGAAACCCACATCTCACAGTGACTAGGATCACATGCTTCAGAGGATTAAGCAAGAAATCTTGTCGTAGACAGTAATGGAATAATTTGGCCACAGGGGAAATGTAGTACTTGTCAGACATGCACCCTGATGTATGAAGACTAAAATCAATTTTCAGAAAATATATATTATATATATTATTCCTACAATTTAACAGCATTTTTTCATTAGAGATGCCCAAAATCATCCAAGTTTTTGGATTCTCTGAAATCTTATACTCAATTACATAAGTGGCAGGGAGTTCTATAGGTTAATTATACATTGTATAAGGAATATGCCCTTTTACTGAATTAACACTGCTGCACTAAATTAATAACAGATATTAAAGTCTTCACATGGAGACAATTAGCTCTTGGATTTTGTATCAAGCAGTAAAAAAAAAAAAAAGACATGGTCAACCAGCAGATAGGAAAGGAGACAATAAACATATGCCTGCAGGCATAAGTTAAGCATCACATGCACATGAACTACAACAAACTCTAAACACCTTAGGCTGATTGGGAGTACACTGATTATTGCCAACCAAATTAGAAGACACAGAAAGTGCCCTATAGTGAGAAACAGAGTAACAACAACAACAAAAAGATAAAGCAACATTAAACAGATGATCACTATAAAAAAGAAGACACAAAGTTGGCAGATACAAAAGGTAAGTAAATCCTTTTCCTCCAGCTGCTTCTTTCACTATTTTTAGAATATTCTCTAGATCACACTGCGGTACTATGAAGCCAGCAAGGTATAGTCTTCACATCCCAGAAAACAGCCCACCAGATTGAAACAGAAGACCTCCAGGTATTCTAAGGTGACTTCATACAATGCAGACTTTACATCTTTTGCACTACAGAGAACTGTGGGGAAGTGAAAGATTCAGTCAACCGTTAACCAAGAACTCAAGTGGTCTATTCCTACAAATCTGTGGCTTTTGTACCATTGTTAAATCACCCCGAGTCTCAGAGCAAGGGGGACAAAGCAGAGCACTGGCATTTTAGCAGGACACGATGGAAAATCCTCCTGGAGGTATGGCAGGTGTCACTGGTGTAAAGAGCAGCTGTCTCCCAGCTGCAACTCTCCCCACCCAACTCTGCCTTTCTGTGCTAGCTTCAGAGCATCAGAACACAGTATCTCCTACAGACTAAAACACCTGGAGAGGCCCATGAATGGTTTTTGGTAGCAAATAAAAAGATATTTCTCTGACAGCAGCAGAACACCTAAGTCAAACAAAATGACCACTCTTAGTAAGAAAGCTCAAACCATCTGCTTACAGTCCCCCCATGTAACTTAGATATCTTATTTACCCCTCTGCCAGTCACCCAGTTAGCCATGCATAGTTCCTACCTTGTAAACTCCTCATGAAGGTTGTTCGGTTCTGATGAATAGTATTTAATTCGAAAATGCAACGTGTACGGAGGTCCAACTGTATATGCAGAGATTTTAAATGGGGAAAAAAAAGTTTACACTAGTTGCGGTTCTGCTAAGGCAGAACAACAGCCACAACCTCACAACCCAAGAAACCCAAATGAAGTATGTTTTCCAAATTCTTCAAAGCAAATATTTCATGTTTTTAAATTTAAAAAAGCATGCAATAAAAAAATAGATAATTATCACACTTTATGATACTCTAATCATTAGATTAGTCAAGCAATAGTCCATTTGGCAAACACATTTTTGTTTTGAAGAGGTGTGCCCTGCAGCATGCTGAGAATGACAGCCAGTTCCGGGTACACTGCCTCTTTCCGGGAGCAGGGGAGATGGAAGGGAGAGGGAGGGAGACAGTGATGCTTCCTACCAGGCATGAACACAACTCCAGAAAACCCCCATTCAATATATTGCCTTTTGATTGATACACACGAATGAGAAAAGGTGAGATAAATAAGGTGAAAAGTGTTGGAAGGCACCCATGAACACAGAAAGCTAACAAATGCCATGAAGTGGAGTTGCAAGAATTGTTTTCTAATGCTAGAAGGTGAATGCTAAGTCTGACTTTTTATGTGACACATGTCACCCAGCTACCATGAGACTGTGAACTATGCATCCTTATGTGCCTAAGCCTCACTTTCCAGACCAACAGCCTACTGGTATATTAAGTGCTGGAAAAAATGACTCTTTCACACCTTTCTAAGGTCTTCTGTAACACCACATCAACACAGTGTATATGTGTCTATTAAAGATCCATTCTACTAAATGGCATGCAGCCAAAACTCTAACAATTAGAGCTTTGATGTTGTCTCCAACTCCTAGAAGACAGGTTATAGTACCCTAGGCTGACAGTTAGACACCGCTGGTGAGGTCTGCATCAGTGAGATAATGACTTTCACCTGCTCACTGCTCAGGGAAAAAAAAAAAAAGAGCAGTGAGCAACATAGAATCATAAAATGGTTTCGGTTGGAAAGGACCTTAAAGATCATCAAGTTCCAACCCACCTGCCATGAAAGACAAACTCTTCTCAAAGCACCTGCTGAATGGAAGGTAAAGAAAAGTATCCTGTTGTGAGACAGACCCTTAAAACACTCATCAAATTGCTTCCCTCTTTGGCATTCCTCAGGGCAGGGCTTTGCCAATTTCTTTTTAAAACAGGCCCTTCAAAGGTTAAACACAGACAAAACACTGCAACTACACTGGCTGAAGGTGTTACAGAATTGTTGATTTTCTACATTTTAGATCAAGAAAAGGACAAAGCTATCACAGAAAGCACACCTGCAAAACAGTTAAGGTGAAGCAGTCTGGGATGTGATGAAAAGGTGAGAGAAAGCCAACCGCCAAAACCATAGCAGCTCCCTACCATCTGTTCTAGCAGACTGTCACCCACACACTGTGGGGTGAAAACAATATGTCCTAAAGGCCTTTGAAGAAGAACAACTCTACCATTTACAAAAATCATCTGGATATTTGGATACTTATCAGAAAGAAAGGCAAAGCACCACTGAAGCAATCGAGACCTATCTCTGTGAGGTCTTGGCACGGGGGTCAACGATTTCCCTGCAAAATGCTATATTTTAATCTCAGATGAGATATTATCAGTTGGCCTATGGCTGTTGCCAACTGCAGTATATTAACAAAACATGCTAATGCCAGTGCTGTACTGTACCCAAGCCTGTCACCAGATTATTAGAGATCCAGAAGCAACTTGCCTGCCTTATCAATTTCCACAAAAATCTCCGTGGCCAAACTCAACCCGTCAATCCAAAAACTCCCTTTGGTGAAACAGCAGGTATTTTTGCTAGTTTTATTTATCATATACAAAAAAAAAAAAAAAAAGGTTAACCACTACACAATGAAATATTTTCCATTTACCCAGGAAACCTGTTCTGGATCAGAAGCAGTGACAGAAACCGTGATCTGTGTCCAGGCAACCTGATTTCACAGAGCAGACTGAAATTACCTGGCAACCTACTCTGCCTCAGATAAACAGGACATGTTTAAAGAGGGTACTAAAGGCTGGTCTATTCTTATAAGTGCTCTTGTGTTTAGACATGGCACAGTCAGCCAATTAGCCATTAAATTAAATCTATTTCCTAAGAAATAATAATTATTCCATTAAAGGCCATATTTAAACATTTACAATCATGTTCAAATACTCTAAGTTCAAATTCTTAAGGAAGTAACAAAATAAACAGGCAGAGACACAGTACTTACTCTTTATTTGCTTCTTAATGAATTTTGAATGGTCCAACCAGTGCTAAAAAAAGAAAATCCACATTTAAAAGCAGTTTAATTTCAAGATTTTGTTAACACAACAAGCTATTTACAGTAAAATTTAACAGATAAAAATCTCCTAAAAGGAAATATTGCCATGTTTATTTGCTAAGCTTCTTCACATTTGTGAAAGTGTTTATTTGCCCATTTACCAACTTCTTTCACAGAGGGAAGCTTGACTTATAAATGCATCAGTGCTGCCAGGGAAGTTTCACTCTTCCAGAGAGGAAACCTCAAAATCCAAAGCCACAAAGCAGTGGTGTGTAAGGAAAATACCTTTTATTAACTGTTGCCCCATTGCCCCTGAGGACAGCAGGCCAGACCCCTGGGTTTCATTCTCCTTTCAACTCCCCTGTTTTATGGAGACCCTCCAGATCCTGTACTGTCCTGCCTTCCATTGCTCCATAGCCAAGTTTTTTCCAGATAAGGATGAAGACTTAATTGCCACTAAAAGGATTTGGGAAACATTGATGCATACCTACCTCCCCTTTTTAAACTAACAGCAAAAGGTCTCGACTAGATGTAACTATGATGACAGAAAAGTATGCTTCCCAGTAAAGTTTAGGCACTCTCTCATCAGTGCAAGTTGCATCTACAGAAGAGTAGCAATAAACATTGTCTGGTGTAAATTTAGCTTAAATCTTTTGACTTTCTCTGTGCGATGTCCTACACAAGGCTGTAATCTGATTTGAAGCAACGCCATGTAGATACTCCTGTTGTACAAGCCAATAAACCAGTATTTGGACTTCCTTGAAATAAAATGTTTTTCTATCTTTATGCATATAATTATTTTAAAATAATAAACTAGGTACTGTGGAACAAACTATTGTGAGAAAAAAACTTCTTCCTTCCTTCCTGTTAAAGCATTCATGATTTCAGAAAAAGATGACTCTCTGAATGACTACTTGTCATTCCACTAACACTGCACTATCACAGCTAAATAAATGTGAAAAATTATTTGTTGGATAGTAATGCTGGTATTTATTTATGAAGTATTTCCTAAGACAAGGCAAAAATTTATTTATCACAGGTGTAGAAGGGTAAAGATTGAAAGTCTGACAACTTGCGACTCTTGAGGTAAATAAATCTCACAAAAAGAGGAGGTGCTTTTATTTGTACGAGACTTGCTACACTCCCTTAGCTGAGGCTGCCAAGGAATCCATCCTTACAATCTGAGAAATCTCTACTAGAGTGAAATAAAACATTATAGCAGCACACACAAATTCCTTACAGTTGCAAGTGATTTATTCTGTCTCCACTCTCTTACAAAGAATTACACCAGAAACCATAGCTGTTCACAGATGCTTTGGGAAATTTCAAATTTCTGATAAGGAAAAAAATATTAACAGCGAATCCTTGCTTTTTTTACTGAAATTATACAAGTCTGTTACTTTCACAACTCCAGGGCAGATTAATTTTTTATGCTTCAAATACAAAAATGTCTTTCTCCTCAATATTTATTTTGGCTAAAGATAAACTACTCACAAAGACAAATACACAGATTGC
Source organism: Syrrhaptes paradoxus (assembly GCA_013400615.1). Classification (NCBI taxonomy): domain Eukaryota; kingdom Metazoa; phylum Chordata; class Aves; order Pterocliformes; family Pteroclidae; genus Syrrhaptes; species Syrrhaptes paradoxus. The sequence continues at coordinate 8,881 of VZTO01010186.1, forward strand.
ATTAGAAGAAAAGTTTAGCTTCATATTAAATAAAATCAAATATGAATAACATCTATACTACAGGCAAAAATCCTCCAATAACTTTTCGTGTGTGATTCATAGAATCATACAACAGTTTGGGTTGGAAGGAATCTTAAAGATCATCGAGTTCCAACCCCTGTGACATGGGCAGGGACACCCTCCACTAGCCCAGGTTGCTCAAAGCCTCATCCAGCCTGGCCTTGAACACCTCCAGGGATGGGGCATCCACAGCTTCCCTGGGCAACCTGTTCTAGTGTCTCACCACCCTCACAGTAAAGAATGTCTTCCTAGTGTCTAATCTGAATCTGCCCTCTTTCAGCTTAAAACTGTTACCCCCTCCATCCTGTCATTCCACTCCCTGATAGAGAGTGCCTCCCCATCTCTCCTGTAGCCACACATGTTGCAACAACCACAGTCCCAAAGAGCTCATCATCCAGAGGAAAAAAGAGGCATTCAGGGAGGTGAAACAAAGTCACAGATGAAACTAATAGTTTATTCATGGGGAAATGGGATGTTTCTACCCAGAAGCAGAAAAGGAAACCTTTTGAATTTTCAAAATATTTACCAGACTCCCTTCCTCCCAACATTCAATATATTGAACAATAAGGCTCGTCCCTAATTTGTTCTGCCCAATAAGCAACTGTTGTTACAGTATTAAGCAGTACATAAGGAAAAAGACTCCCAGATATCACACTATGAGGCTAACTGACTGGTTTGAGTTGCTCATTTTCCACATCCCTCACACTCTTAAGAACTCACAGCAGTAATATCAAAAGCAAGCAGTGGAAAAAACTCTGGATTTGAATGACAATGAAAAGAAAATTCAGATGCAGCAGAGGCAGTCAGAAGCACCAAGTCCCTCCAAGGCCCTGACCCAATACCTGCTAAAACATCCTGGAGTCTAGTTCATGATGTGTAGAGAAAACAAAGGCATTCAGGTATTATTCTTTGTTGTCCAGCTTGCTTCACCCCCCACCCTCACACTACACTGTTGAAAACCCATGCTGTGAAGCGTACATGATCCTGAGTCTCCCAGAAAAACCTGGCCACAAGGTCATCTCCCATACAAGTGAGGATCTCAGTGTCTGGATCAGAGGGTCCTGACACATTGCTGCTGGTTAGGCCCAGCCTGTGCAACACAGTTCTTGCTCCTTTTTCCCCTTCTATTTTCATACTCAGAACACTGCTTTCACAACAGCCTGTTTTAGTTTCTATGCCCTCGTCTCAATCTACTTCCTCCACTGTCTTCTCACCTCTCACAGCAAATGAAGCAAATCCCAATTTAGGAATTGTTCAATAGTAAGTTTAGATAGAAGTGCAGCTTGCGAGGACAATTCACTGCAGGTAGGTCCTGGCTCTCATCTCTGCAAGGAACACTGGCCCCCATCGTAGCCACGGGCACCTGCAGGAGGCACAGGCTGTCCTTGCACAGAAGTCTTGTTGTACAAACACTGTAAATCCCGCGCTTCCCAATGAGCCAGATACATTGGGTGTGTGCGCACATCCCTAGAACGGCTTAACTGTCTGCAGAGTGCAATATATCTACCCAGCTGGGAAAAGCTGTTCCATCTAGACCTCCTTTAAGCCAAGAGGCCTTTCTGACCTTAGAGATTGGACATGAAGGACTTAAAGGTCTTAGAGAGTCACTGAAAAAGATGCATATAAGAAAAGTGGTATTTCAATTCTTTTGCTTCTGTGCACTCCCAACTAAAGTTTCACACCTCAAGGATTATAGCAGCTCATTTGCAAAAAGAAAAAGAAATAATTTTAAGATGCATCTGAAATCTCCTTCCCCTCAACTACTCTGTACTTGTTCTTGTGATTAGAAACAAAATCATGAGGGAAACAGAAGGAAATTTCAAGCTAATCAACACAGGCAATACTTCTGTTCTGAATTCCTGTAAAACAGGGGTGGCTAGGAGGGTATCCATGTTTTGCTGTCGCAAGACAGAAAACTGGAACAGAGAATGCAACTGTAGAAATGGAGATATCTATAATCTGAGAGAATCCTCTAATATGTTGCAACTGATGAGGATCTGTAAACCACAGAAGCCCTTTTTCTTACAATGATCTCGAATAAGAGACAAAGGAGGGACAAGCCTGGACAGAAGATGAATAAACATTAGCTACCAGCAGCCTAAAATAAATGTCAAGTACCCAAACCAATCATAGAATATGTTGCACATGACCAGTTTCTTCAAAGATCAATAAAATACCTTCTCATGGCAACTCAACTTCAACAGTATGGTCTCACAAGATTTTATTATTGCTGCTTCCAACTGAAGCTTTCAAGGCTTCCTGTTTTGCTAGAACATACACATCATAGTAAAAGTAATTAAAACTCAATAAGCTTTAAATTTCCTCTAAACCATTGCAGAGACCTCCCACATAAGAGTGACACTTTTCAATCATCCTAACCGCTACTTCCCTGTTCAAGTCCTGTAACAGCTGGACAAGAAATTATTTCTTTGATTCCAATTTCCTTCTTTCACTCCTCCTTTCCCTCTCTCTCATCTCCTTTCCACAAACAGGAGTTCCAGAAAAGCAGAGCAGCATTTTTATTACAGAATTATGGAATAATTTGAAGTGCCTTAGGATGTCCCCAGACTCACTAGAGCTGTCCCAGAGCAGTAGTCTCCAACCTCTTTTGATGGTGCAAAAAAAGTAAAGACGTTTTTGAGCACGCACCTCCAAAAAAAGTAAAGACCTTTTTGAGCATGCACCTCCAATATATGTGTATTTACATATAAATTGTATATATTCCACTGTACTACTATATTATGCACATTATAAAACATATATTAATATATAGAAATTTTAAAAGGATGAGAATTATAAAAGAATTACCACTAGAATATCTGCAGAGCACTAAGCCTCAGAAGTTGTATTACTGAGTCTGTTAGAAAAAAAGAGTCGGTCCAAAGCAACTATTATAAGGCAACTACAATAAAATGTGGTTTTGTTCCTCGCTATAACCTACAAGCTGTCATTAGTCAAGGTGCTGAACATCAGCAGGCAAGGTATCTGTGCTGCTTTTAAACCTCACTTATGAATAAAGGTTTTCCACTAGATTAAGTTCTTCCACATGCTAACAATACTTAACAGCCCCTCTCCCCTCCGAGTATTTCTGCTTCTGGAGTTAATACCAGATAATCTAAAATACAACTACACAAAGCTTTGCTTGATTAGAAACTACTAGATTATTGTCTACATCCTTCTATTCATGGATATCTTCAAAGAGCACAAGCTACAAAGCCATGCCGTGTTCACTGAATAGGCTTTGCAGTATTTTCTGCCTTTACTGCTGACATCTTGCCTTTCCCAACTTTATGGTTTTTTGGTTGTACTGAAAAAAAAATTTTTGGGGGGGGGTATTAAAAATAAGCTGTTCAAACAAAGTTTTCTTTTTCAAAGCAGATAAGCTTTAACTATGATCTTCTTTTCTAAATCACAGCTATCAATACTGCTTGTCCTCACTCTTTGGCAAAGTTACAAGACAGCAAGTAACACACTGCACTCAAAAGCTGCTGGCCTTGGAGCACACAGAAGCAATCTCCACTATTCAAAGACTATTCTGTACTCTATAATGGTGGCTTTAAGATGTCTAGCACTTAACAATACATAATAAAGACAAAGGCTTTGAGCCTCAAGGAGTTTACATAACTTTAATCTCCCAGTCCTGCAATTGCTACTGTGTGGCTGGGCTGGCACTAAGCAGAAGCACATGGAAGCTATGCATTAATTGATATGCAAATAAAATGAGTGTATCACAAGTTCAAAACAGACCAAAGAAGGCTGTTAAAGCATGGAACCATTTTGCACAGGGTGCTGGGGAAGATAAAAGCTTGTGCCTTGAAACTCTCTAAGCTCTTCTTTCTGCCCAGCTTGAGCCAGACAGAAAAAAAACCCCAAAACCCAAAAAAACAAACATCAAATGAGAGGTTTCAGCCTTTCACTCCAGTGAAGGTGAAGAACTCTGCCCTCAACACTCCTCTTAATACAGGAAACCATAACCTTACTACCCAAGCAACCAGTGTTGGCTTTTTTAGACCCCCTAGAAACTGTTCATAGCTGTTATCCCTCTTGTAAACTATAGATGCCACGTTTTACTTTCTCCCCAAATACAGAAGAAAGAAATAGCACAAAACCAAAGCTAGAACACATAGAACACTTGCACATATAGGTACATTTTGCCCTGAACACCACAGATGGAGCTATCTATGGAAAACACACTTGGCTCACATCTCTGCTTCACTTTTCCTATCATTCAAAAGAGCTCTTCAGTTTTGCAAATATACAAGAAAATGAGCATTCTCTGCTTCCTCAGGCCTCATTCTTCTGTTTCTGATATGCCCTGTTTCTTGCTTGGAAAGGATGTTTTGCTCTTCCTTTCAGCTTCCCTTCTTTCAAAACATTACAGAACTGCTTGCTAGGTAACTATTCCTAGCCATCAAGTTCCCAATTAGGTGATTTGACAATCAATGACAATATAATCTGGTTTTCCTATTATGTGCACGCTTTTCTACATTAGCTGTGTCCTTATGATCAGGTCCAAAACAGAAGGAGACACACTTAATGCAATATAAATTTTATCAGGAACACACACTAAACTTCCTGAGAACCGCAAACCCATTATGGACATACTTCATTCAAACATAATTTTTCAGAGATAAATACATACCCTTAAATTAAGTGGGATATTAGGATAATGTTTAAATAATACCCGTTTTCTCTTCTCAAAAAAACCATAGATTCCCTTTCTCAATATCAAGTCATTATAATATCTGGACAGGTTTCCTGTTTGTTGTTTAAAGTCATTGGTAAAACACAGATCATAGTGCAGCTGGTGAACACCGATCTGACCTAATCACACTGACCCATGCTTTTCATAAGATGTCAATCTCGCAGCGACATTTTCCCATTTTTTTTTAATTCTAAATAGCACAGAGTACGTCTTCTGTTGTTTTATGGAAAAAAACAATTTACATACTGATCAGACAATCTAAAAGCAAACACTTATTTTCCAAGTCTGTATATTCTCTATCCACAGCCAAGGTTGCTGTCATACCAATAGCTCAGCACATAAGATGAACAAAGGAAAAAATTAAATATATAGCAATACAGTTTAACCACAAGGTTGCAGTCTTTTAACCCTATCTTACCAGTGTATCTATCTACCTGCATCTATAAACATGTTATTTTTTCTCTATTGCAAATGAAACTAAATCTACAGAGCAACATAATCTGTGCATGGAACAGCAAAGATAGGAGTTAAAAGGAACCGTTGCTTGCAAGAGATTTAACCCGTTTTTAATACTATGAGCCTCCTAAACATAGAGCACACTTTTCTTTACCCACAATTATTGCCGTGTGACCAAATAATGTGCATATCATATAAAATGGCACAACTCATTTAGAGGATTTGGCTTTATATGCAAGAACTAAACATGGTATCAGTTGTTCCATCAGTATATCCCCTAACACCTTTATCTCTCCATGAAACTGCACTAGTAATATATTCATAGTAGGTAACACAAACCACTGAAGAACACAAAAATTAACTGAAATTATACTTACTGTAATCTGGGAAGCATCCATGAATTGTAGGCCAAAGTAATCAGTTTCCACAAGGTCCAAATGATACACAATCTGGTCAAACAAATCCTGCCCCTTTGCATTTTTCTGTAACAGAAAAGAAAGTGGTTTTTTTTGTGGGTGGGTGTGGGATTTTTTGTTTAGGTGGGTTTCTAAGTTCAAATGGGGGAGAAGAGATGCACAATCGAAAAGAATATCTAAATAGCAATTCTATTTATTCTAAAGACTTGTATTGACATTTCTTTTTATTTTCTTCACGAAAGATACAGTGACATGTTTTTCCTGTCTGCAGCTATTCCAACAGCATCAGACTTTGCTCTTGAAGAAAAATTTCAATGTTCGCTGTAACTCAAAGAAAGCACAGGAGAGAAAGGAAAGGCTTATGTCCTGTAAGTATCCTAAGTCACAGTGCCAACCTTTTAAATCCCAGGAAGCCAAATTCTCCAGTAAAAGCTTACTTGACACACTGCCTGAAATCTGCTGGATGCTATCACATATCAACCGCAGTCATGCAGTGCCATACTGTCACTCAAGCTGCAAAATAAACTCTGGACAGCTTGAATACTTGAAGAGCACTGTGAGGAAAATTAATGGGATTTGATAAGAATCTTTCAATAACGTGGCTAATTGCAATCCCATTTACAGCCTTTAAATGGAGAAACAAAGAAAAGAAAAAAAAAAGCTACAATTCTTACACTTGGCATGCCATCTGAAACACATAAGCATGGGAAAAAACCTAACCCAAATCACAGGCTACAGGTACTAGTAGAAACGTTAGCTGATCTTACGGGTAGGCTGCATGGGTTTGTGTACTTGGTTAACCCAAGAATTTAGATACCCAGTGCTTCAACTTCAAACACTAGAAAATTTTTGATTTTTAAAGTTCTAACATATTAAGCATTCCCACTTAGTCCCAAAACACATCAAAATTCACTGATTTCAGATAAAGTAAAGCTAAATAGCATCCAGGTCCTTTAGTCTAGCCTTCTCCCCAAAAGCAGTATCAACTGTAACATGCAGAACTCCTGTCCAGGATTCCAAGCTGTCTAAAACCCATCTTTTCCAGCAAAAGATAAGATGAAGAGTTTAATCTCTGTTTTTCCAATAAGGTCAAGCAAGCTTAGGTGTAGGTTGCAAATTTTAAGTTGAGTTTTTTGGGTTTTGTTTTGTTTTCTAGCAAACAAAACAGAAGCACAGAAATTAGATCTTACCAGGTTTCAGGAAAAGAATTAGCAATTAGGAGCTCCCTTAAAACAAACTGCATAAAAACTTAAAACATGCATTAAATTATCATCCTAAAATACTGCTTTATTGTTTTTTGGGGGGCAACAGGTGAATAATAGACATTCTTAATCAAAGTTCAACATGCTATTGAAAGCAGATGAGAATACAACAGCTTCTTGAAGAAGTACAATGCTAAGAAACCACCATCTTTAGATGTAAAATAATTGCAATAAACCAAGTAAAAAGTTTGTTTAAAAGTATCTAAATTAAATTGTCTCTAAATTCAGCACTTCTTAAAATAAGTCAAGCCAAAGCACAACAGAATTTAAACTGATTCTCCTCAAGAGGGAGGAGAAAACCCTTCAAAGCAATAAAAAAAAAAAAGAAACACCAAGACATGAGGGATTCACAAAACTAGAAACAACTGATTTGATGCCCTATGATCACTCTACTCCCAGTTGCTTGTTTTATGGCACTAACTGCCAGTATGTTTATCTTTGACTGCCACACACCCAATAGAAATCAGAGAGAGCTCACTCCACCTTCTGTACCCAAATAGTAGTTAATGTTCAACATGTGTTGCACACATGGCTAGACCATAAAATGCAGTATTACATACACAGCTTACAAGATATTGTAACATTTAATTTGTCACTAAGTGAGCTTTCCCAGCAACTCGTACCACTTAGATGGCAGAGCTGCTGCAGCCAACAAATTGGTGACAAAAAACTTTCTTTGAGATGTTACACTAAAGAGGGAGATAAAAGTGACTCGCTCATTTACTAACAGTAAAGGATGACCTGCTCTCCCTTCCTCTGCCTCTTCACTACCTGACCATATAGGGAGTCAGATTGCAGACTGACAAATTGGTACCTGTGCATTGAATGAAATGGTTGGTATAGGCAAAACAGAAAGCTTTTTCCTCAGGAGTTACAAATACCCACAGGCATAAAAGTGGTCTCTAATAGAAAAAATGTCCATATTATGAGAAATTATTTTTCAGGGCCTTTTCCTCCTCCCGTCCTTCTAGATAACACTGACGCTAAAAAAAAAAAAAATGCTTCCTCTACCAAAACCTGCTACCATATAATGAATATGAAACTGATTTCATACAAGAACATCTTCATAGTAAACCCAATCAGTTGCAATTTAACCAGTCACACTTTCTCTAAAGACCCTCAACTTGTGCATGCTTTTGGAAGATATATGTAAAAAAAGCAACCTTAAACTGCAATATTTTACAGTCCTACCTTGTTAAGATACATGGTTCAGAACCATCACATGTAAAAGACCTGCATAATTTCCATTTCAAAAAAGGGAGCATATGACAACAAACAACATACACATACTATTATATACAGTTACTAGTTTATCTTATGTTATGAAAGTTACTATAATTGAGAACAGTGATGTAAGGAAAGCTGCAAAGCCTTGTTTGGTTTTTGGAGTTTTTTATTTGTTCTTGTTTTTAAAAGACCAACAAAAAAAGACCCCTACCAGTTTCTGCTGGAGTGTTTCTTGGAACCCAGGAGAACTTGTGAAAGCACCATGAAACCTCACAGCCAGACGCTGGGGGGGCATTTCAGACATCCAGCTTACAAACAAAACTACAGCCCCAACCCAAGGTAGAACTGAACTAGCACGAAGCAGTCCCTTGTGTTCCCTTCTGATTCTTTGTCCTGTTCTAATCAGCCTTGAATACTGGTGCTCATTATCATCGGTCCTTTAACTTATAGTCAAACCCTCAGTTTCTCAAACATATTCACCTGTACTGAAAGAAAGCAGTATTTGCATAATTTTAAGCGTTAAGAGTGCAACTCTTTCTATATTCTTACAAACCTGTCAATTAGGTCTGCTGGGAACAGCATGGGACAGACACCACTCTGCACCCTCTAAGGTAGTTCACTGGGCGATATGTGACTACAGCGAAGTCATCCTTTGCATCATGACTCTTGTAGGCATGTCAGAGTTAGCTCATAACTGAAAAAAGCTGGATATTATACAGCACAATTGTTATGATATCTAACAGCTTCAGCCAAGTACACTTGTTGAGGCCACAGCTGGACTTGCAAAAGCTGCACTGAAAACCATGCAGCCCAGCAATGCTGCTATAGCAAGTATTATCAAAGACAGTGACATTTCTTCAAGTTCTAGTTTCCATGCTGCGATCCAGAGGTGACACTGCAGAAAGCATGCTGCTCTCTGCAAACTAGCCATGACCTGGGGGCCTGGGCCACTGTTGGAATTTTGACCCCTGGCTGGCAGCCAACCACAACAACTACTTGCACACCCTCCCCCCTCCCAGGCGTGGGGGAGAGAATTAAAGGGGTAAAAGGAAAACAGACTCTTGGGTTGAGATAAGAACAACTTAATACCTAAACTACAGTAAAAGTGAAAATAATAATGATGATGATAATAATATACACTAATATGCAAATGAGTGACACACAGTGATACTGCTCACCACCCAATGACCAAGGCTCAGCCCGTTTCCGGCTAATGATCCCGGAGCAGGGAGAATCCCAAAACCACAATCCTGGAATGGAGATAAGAGCCCAAGTGTCCGAGAGAACGAGATGATCCTGAGAGAGGGGTGACCCAGAGGGAGACAACCTGGAGCAAGAGAGAATTTCTGGATATATCCTCATCAATATACTGGACAAGACATGCATGATATGGGATATACCTTTGTCGAATCTGGGTCTCAATCCTAAACCTAAGGTGAAATCCTAGGCTAGTAGTTGGGGCTGTGCTCCCTCCTAGCTTCTCCTGCATGTGCAGGCACTGGCACAGCAGAAAAGCTGAAAAGTCGCTGACTGTCCTGGCAGCATTTTTGTGCTTATAATCATGCAAATATTGCTTTATTTAAATATACAATTAATTCAATGTTAAGTCTAAAAGAAAAGCAAGTTACTTCTTAATATATCATATTTCAAATGGGGCTAACTAGGTTGCTCAAGCTCCTTGAAGATATTAGGTTATTTTCTTGCCAGTCAACCATTGGCTCAAGTTTTCAGTTCCAGCTCCAAGCTCACTTAAAAATATGTCACTGTTCAAATGAGCATTAAGCCTTTCACCCTGTCACGGCAATAAAAGCAGCATTGCTTCAGAGCCTGCTACTGCATGTCAATTATGTTTAAATGTAGTACAGACCACGGAAACAAGCAGGATTCCTGAACAAGCCCAGAAGAAAATGCAACTGATGAAGCATGTGAACTTTTAGCTAAAGGAGAACAAAATTCATTTTAACTCCTTTGAGAAATTAGCTAAAAACAAGAGGCAAAATCACTTCAACCTCCCTCTGCAAAAATACCCCAAAACAATAAAAAATGCCAAACACATACACATAGCACCAAAACCCCAGCCCTTCATCAGGAGACCAAAAAAAAATAAAAAAATAAAAACACCACACACCACAAAAATCCCCTGAATGTCATTTACTTATTGTAACCTCGAAAGCCCACTTTTCTCCCAGTCATTTTTGTCAATATCCCAAACTAAAAATGCTATTTCCTGAGCAAAAGAAGCTTATGAGCAAAGCAAAAAAAATAAACCCCAATCAACAAGCCAAGACACTTCCTTCAAATTGCTCTCAAAGTCTGTGAGAAAACTAGAACTCTCACAAGTCACATCCCATCAAGGGAATACAGGGAACCGCAAATAAAGGAACAGGACACTACCATTTAAGCACATTCCCCTGCTAATAGATTATCACCAACAGTGCAAAGTGAGCTGGGTTTCTGTGACTAAGATGCCAATGAGATTTTACAGACAGATAATAAGGAAAAAAAAAAACCAAACCAACAAACAAACCTAGACAGTGGGTGTAGTAAACCTCACTATTGCTGCACAGCAGCATTTCTCAACAGCATTCAAACTCTAATCTCTCCACCAGTTACTGGCAAGAAGAATCAGTGTTCAATCCCTGCTAAAGAAGATGGAAATAGGGATTAATGACTGCAAAAGACAAGTAGCACCTCTGCTCGTTTTCACAGGACAATAAGAATTGAAGGTTAAGAGTCTATGAAACTCGTATAGAGGGGAAGTCTGAACAAGAACAAATAAATAGATCACCATATTTTATATGTACCAGGCAAGGCACTACATAAACCCAAACGGCACTTGGCTTCTAGTCACACCATGATACCTTTACCATACCAGAACGACGAAGGTCAAGTCTCTCCTATCAGCCTAAGCTTTCTACCTGCCCTGTAAGGGCAGCCACTTGTGAATAAAACAAAAACAAAAACCAAAAAACAAACAAACAAACAAACAAAAACAAAAAAACCCCCCAAAACCAATGTATGCACTTACCAAGAATTAAAGGTAGGGAACAATAATATGCTATTTTCAAACTCTGCAATAGGAATGAAGGCAAGATTTTTAATAATTCATAAAGTACAAACTCACTGAGATGAAGCTAAGATTGGAATGGCAGCACAGCATCATAGAGAATATACAGAAAATACTGCAGAGAGGGAATTACCTCATATACAGAACAAGCACTAAAGAGCCCAAAACCATGCCAAGTAACTTGTCGTAAATATGTCACATGTACAGGAATACTCAAAACATAAAACAGATTTTAGAAATTCAGGTGAGATTTGAAGGGTGAGGGCAGGGTTTCCTTTGTCAGTTCGCACATCCCTGCTTCCAGTCACTTCCTTGCCCATCTGTGAAACACATTCTGCCTCCTCCTCAAGCGGGCAGGTACAAGACGTGGACTAACTTTGTAAAAGGATCCTGTATAATACTAACTTTTCCTGAAAGCTGGTTTTGTGCAGTTTTTTTTAATGTATGCACTTTCACTGACTGAGCTTTACAGTACAGCCCTTCAAAAACTAGCTAAGGTAGCACACCTAGAGCCTCAGAAGTCCATTATGCTGGTGAAAAAAGGAGCATGAAACTATCACGTTTCAAGACCTACATTACCTGGAAGGGAGAATTTCACCACTTCCTTAGCTTTTTCAAGGAAGATGTTGGGGCTGCTCCATGCTGGACACGGCTGGTTCCAACAATCTCCACAATGGACCTGCCAGCCACTGGTGGTGGCGGAAAGAAGGGGGTACGAAAGTCACGAGTGAAAGAATGGATTTGAGGCTGGGAAAGAGCTGTCTTTACCTTGACCCATGAGATTTCTTGTTCCTGTTTCTTTCTCTGTATCTTTCTTCCCCGATCCTGCTGATGGGGGGACTGAATGAGGGGCTGAGTGGGAACCTGGCTGATGGCTAAGGCTACTGTAGAGGGGAAGCCTTTATGCAGGGCAATTTTATATTTCAGTCAAGGTCATCCGAAGGGCATGCTGTCTTTGAAGAGCTTTTAATCTTTCCAAAAGCCACATGAAAGGCAAGCAGATACTACTTAGATTGGTGCCCTATAAGTGCAACTACTATTGACAACATGGATATCAGCACTGACTATTTTATTGGACTTGGACAAAGGTGAGAGTTTCTGCTTACTGTCCCTGTCACCTACATGCACTACTGGCAACACAGACCTCTTCCAAGAGAAAAAGCACTGGCAACACTTCTAAATGGCATCCTCAGGCAACAGATAAAATACCATCAGCCACAGAACAAAGAAAGCAGTAAAAAAATCTTTGCTTGTAACTTTTTGTTCTAGAAGTGGGTCTGGATTCCTGTTATTTCAGATATAAACAAGTTACCCCTACACTCAGAGGCACAATTTAAAAAAAAACCCTATTTGTATGGAAGGATGATTCTTTTTCACCCCTAGACTGCCAGCTCCCCCTCCTGACCTGCTTGAAATATTACATGCATCTCAGGTCCAAGCACACAGCTGAAGAAACATGAAGTAGCTAGAATGAGGAGAACAAAAACCTACATGATACCACCACTCAAGATATAATTTACAGTTCTGCATCCCCGGAGGTAGAGACAGTACTTGATAAAGCTAAGCTATGGGTGTTGAACTGGCATCCACTTTTAAGAGAGGATACCATCAAACACAACACATACAGTCATGGCTCCCTTACATGACTAGCCCATTGTCCTCCTGCACAAATCACAGTGGGATACAGGTGCCATTTTGCTGGAGAGCTAGAGAATACTCTAGGTAATGACTTTAAATTGCATTTGAGAAATAACACAGAACACCAACATAAGCTAAGTTGACCTAAAAGAGAAGATGAAGAAAGCAGCAAATGCTACTAGAAGAGAATCTTGGTGGGAGAATTTTTCAGAGACTCTCTGCTTTCTTATGCTAATGACAGTACCAAAGTTCCAAAAGACATCTTTGCTTTCTTTATACATCTGCATTTGAGTGCTCCAGGAGTAGAATGGTTTTAAATAGATGCAGTTGTACAAACAGAATTTTTCATACGGGCACATCTTTTATACACATTTTGCATGTATGTGTACCTGACTCAACTCCTTCCAATTTTCAAAATTTGTTTTTAAGTAGGACACTTATGACTGTCTAAACTAAACGAGTTTACTGACAAGGCTCTATGGCAACCTTCCTCTGACATAGACGCAGCTAAGACCAGCAGTAATGCCCAGTCAGACACAGATGCACTACAAGGCAGAAGTACTTTATCTAAAGGAAGCCTGCAGGATCCCTGCTATCCCAGCCAGCCAAGTCACAGGTTTTGTTTCCAACTCTAATGCAAAAGGTTTGTCAGTGCAGCTATGTGCCTAGTAAAGAAGGGCCTGCAGGGGGAAGTTACACCCGTGTAGCATCACTACTGATTTAAGCCAATAGTGCTTTCAAACCCCCTCCCCACGTAACATTCATCTATGGGCCACACTATACAGCCTGGCAGGGGACCTTTCCACCTGGGCATTTTACCTCAACAGAAGTTTTGCTGTGTTTGAAAACTTTTGCAAAAAGCTTTTTCTCAGAGCCTGGGCCTCAAGACAGAACAGATCAAGCACTCCAAATTGGCCTGTCCCACGTGGCTGAACTGCTTCCATCTCACCTGTTTAAAATGGTAACTTGGTCTTTTAGTCTTTTTTTTTTTTTTNTTTTTTTTTTTTTTTAATTCAGGGAAACAAATGGCAAGAAATGCACCAATTCCTTACTCACAGTATCAATATATCAGACCATGCTAGCATGGTCAAGTTCATATCCAAAAGCCACTGTAACATGAAGCCACTTCACAGCACAGCTTTTATTTGGAGGGACAATGAACTAGTTAAAAACAAAATCATTTTAAGGTGGCCCCAGCAAAGGCTATACCACCATTTATTTGCAGTTGCAAGACAGCCTCCATGCAGATAATTAACAAAGCCCTTTGTTTATAAAGCAGACAAACAAAATCAGTAGGGAGCTCTTTGTCTCAGAAGAATTTTATTTCACAATGAGAGTGAACACAGGAGCAGAGAATTCCCACAAACTCACAACACTTCAACTAAATATTCAATCAATATTCAACTAAAACTCAACCACCCACATTAATACCAAGTGTTCTGACTATCTGGGAAGTTACTAAGTCACCAGGGGATCAGATGTTGCTGTCCTAATTCCCTCTTCTACTGCTAAGACAAACAATGTTTCTCATTTCCAGACTTGGACAACCAAGTCAAGAGCAAACTCTGGTTCTTCTGCTGGAGCAAAGTTATGCAAGCCAAACTCTCACCATAGTGACAATTTTGCTGCCTAACAGCTTTCAAATTACATCAACAACCCAACTGACTTAAGTCACACACATGTAGCCAGCAGAGCCTTTGACTGCAACCAACACAAAACTGTACCAATGATGCAGGAAAGACGAGTGTCAACTCATTTCTTCAGCTGCGTCGATTCAGAAAAAGACAGCATGTGATGAAGTTTATTCAGGCTGAGCAACAAAGCACATATGACTGTTGATACAGCCAGAGAGTCTGTAGATTATGAGACACTCAGTTTTTCATCTCACTGTATAGAAAATACCATATGCTGGGGGAAAACAAGCAATTCTGATGAAGAGAGTGATAAGCTGAATGCTTAATCACTCTCCCACCATGTGCGGATGATTAAATTATACCCTCTTTTTAAATCTTGGATGAAACACCAGCAAAAGTTGTTTACCTCAACTCTTGGATTTTCAACATGGTTTCCCACAACATCCTTGCCTCCAAACTGGGACACTGTCATCTACATGTGTGGATTACTGTGGGTGAAAAAATGACTGGATCACTGGACTACCTGGAAACCAGTTACAAGTGGAACTCCTCAGGGATCTATCCAGGAACCCATCTTGTTTAACAGCATCTACCACATGGAGGAAGAGATGGAACACATATTGACTCATTTGAAGACACCAAGCTGGGCTATGCAGTCAACTTGTGTGGAGGCAGTACATAAGGACACCGACAAGTTCAGAAAAGGGCTGTGATGATGTTCAGAGACTGCACCATATGCCACATCAGAAGAAGCTCAAAGAACTGTCTGAAGGAGAGAAGGATAAGGTACCCAAGAGCAGCATTTCAATACCTATTGCGTTGTTATTGAAAAGTCAGAGTCAAGCTCTTGAAAAAAAGAGACTGAATATCAACTGAAATAGTGAAGGTTCCAACTGATATGTGAAAAAAAGTTACACTATGAGGGTAATTAAACATTTGAGCACATTGTCCAGAAAGGGCATGCAATTTCCACATGTGGAGGCTTCCACAGCCTGACTGGATAAAGTCCTGAACGACCGTGTCTGAATTCAGTGATGACCCTCCTTTAAGAAGGAGATGGGACCAGATACCCTCCTTTAGGTTTCTTCCAGCCTATGTAATTCTGTGGCTCTGTGATTTGACTGACCTTTTCAGTTTTACCTACAACTTGATTGAATTTTTAAGAGTCTTGCACCTTGTACACATTTATAAATTAGATTCAACACATCGCACTAACATATGCTCTAATGCTACCTACATTTTAAAGAGCACTTTTTCACCTATTTTAAACTCCATTAAAATCTGCATCCTTTCATTTGAAGAGGGAGGGAGATTGAGCAAGACAGGTCTTTTTAAATTCCAAACAAAACCACTGTTAAATTGTTTCACAAATGTCTCTAGGCTTGATTCTCACCTCTCAGAAGTAGTTTCATCTGTCATAACTAGAGTTAAAATTAATGCTCAAGAAGAAAAGCATCAGACTGCTTGACTCTGATGCATAAAAAGGTTTGGAAGCATGCTGCTCCACCTCTGAGTTTTGGATGCCGTGGTGGGTTAACCTTGGCTAGCCACCAGGTGCCTACCGAGCCACTCTCTCACTCCCCTGCTTCAGCAAGACAGGAGGAGAAAATAACATGAAAAGCTCATGGGTCGAAATACATACAGGAAAAACCCTCACCAACAACCATGACAGGCAAAACAGACTCGACTTGGGGAAGATTAATTTATTGCCAATAATAACAGAGTAAGATATTGAGAAATAAAAGCAAAACTAAAACCATCCTCTCCCCACCCCTCCCCTTCCTCCCAGGCTTAACTTCATTCCTGACTCTTCTACCTCCTCCCTGGCAAGTGGCATCAGAGAAAGGGGGCAGCAGTCAGTTTGTAACACTTCCACCTCTGCTGCTCCTTCCTCCTCATGCTTCTTCTCACGGGCTGCAGTTCAAGAACGGCTCCAGTGTGGGACCTTTCCACGGGATGCAGTCCTTCATGAACAGACGGCTCTAGTGTGTGTCCCCCATGGGCCACACTCCTTCAAGGAGCTTGCTCCAGCACAGGCTCTCCACAGGCTGCAGCTTCCTTCAGGGCACATCAACCTGCTCCAGCATGGGGTCCTCCACAGGCTGCAGGTAGATGTCTGCTGCACTGTGGTCCTCCACAGACCATAGGGGGACGACCTGCATGATGACCACAGTCTTCTCCACAGGCTACAGGGGAATCTCTGCTCTAGTGCATGGAGCACCTCTTCCCTCTCCTTCTCCACTTTGTGTCTGCAGGACTGTTTCTTTCACTTTATTTTTTTGCTCCTGTCTCTCACAGCTTCTGTGCAGCCATTTTTTACCCCTTCTTAATATGTTAACACAGAGGTGCTACCATTGTCACTGACAGGTTCAGCTTTAGCCAGTAGCAGGTCTGTCTTGGAGCCAGCTGGAACTGGCTCCATCTGACATGGGGACAGCTTCTGGCATCTTCTCACAGAAGCCACCCCTGCAGCCTCCCTGCTACCAAAACCTTGCCATGTAAACCCAGTACAAACACCTATCCTGTCTCAGACTCCAGTCTTTACCTTGGTATCTAGGCTTCTCATACATTGTGTACAGATTACTACTTCAGTATGCATTACTTCAGTATGATTAAAAATAGCCAGTGTTTAGGGGAAGGATGGAAAGCAGGGAGTCACCTTAGTCACTCTTACTGTCCTAGCTCAAGACAAGGTTATCTTATACCTGCTGTACTCATCGTTACTGAAAGGCAATACTCTCTACTCACGATACAGAGCACTGAACTCATGTCCTCAATGAGGGATAAAAACTCCTTCCCTCTCTGAGAAACAGGATGGCTCCTTTGTCTGTCTCTCTCCTCCTCCCTCCCCACACCCAACATTCAGAGGAGGAAACAACTACCCTGTTATTCAATAACTGTGGGCATTCAATTAAAAGACAACTTTAAAAATATATTTCCTGACACAACCAACACACCAAAATATAGGTTGCTCTGATGCGAGAGAACTCTCTCCTTCCTGCTCAGAGATTCCACACAAAGCGAACTGCCCAGACTCCATGGGCCACAGAGAACCAGTGGGGAGTGCATGCGAGCCTGCAAGCAACACCAAATGCTTTCCAGCCTCATTTTCATGACATCCAGGGGCTGCAAAATCTCATGGTTTTGAAATTGTCCTTCCCCAGCCTGCATTATTCACTCATTCCCTGTGAATCATGAAAGCACAAAACTTACAAACTACAATATGACAAATATTTAACACTTTAAAAGCATCTTTAAAGCTTTATGTTGCTTTAAATGTAAACGCAGGTTTAGATTTATTACCTCCCAACCCACGTGAGTCAAACTCTTCTACTTTCCCCTACCCCCCAATTTAAGCTTCCTGCAAATGAACAGACACAAGATTGACAGTTTGTTGGTACCAAACCTTTCCTGACTGCATGTGTAACTCATGCTGAATCAATGCAGTTTTGTTTACAATGCAGCACTGAGAAACAAAGCATTTTCTCATGTTATGTTCCAGTTGTCTTCTAACTTTCATCATGGTTAAAGCTGCTAGTTGTTTTGAATTTTCAGGATAAAACAAACTAGGGTGAGTACTAAATTGTAGGAAATTTCTGAAGCACAAGGATAATGCTAGACATTGAACTCTAACTTAAACCATCCTCTCTGTTATTCTGCTCCAAAATGTCTATTTAGTCAAATATAAGTGCATGAAAAATGGAAGCCTAACTACACAAAGCAAACAAACAAGCAAAATCTATTGGTGTAACACATCTGGTTCCCAAGACATGCAAGATCAAATAACAATTTTCAGAAAGATGCATGTCTAACTAATTTGTTTGACCATAACGCAGTCAATACTTAAAACACCATCCTCCAGAGAGCTGCCAATTGTCTTCAGGACTCTGCAAGAGACACACAGATGAAGGAATGAGTTACGGCTTGTTCACCTTTAGGATACCGACCATGAAAACCTGGGAAAGCATCCCTCTGTAAGATAACTGACATTCCACTTCCCTTACGGAGAGGTTATGCTACAAGTGATTTACTCTGGAATAACTTCTGAACCTCAAAAGAAGGAAGTTCTCAGGAAATTGAGCACCCATGTCAGAACAGGTCTGCACAGTAACCACAGAATATCTCTGTGCTAGAACTACTATGGCTAAATTCCTTATGCTATTAAGCTTTAATACTAAAAACTAGGTTAAACACATATTTTCCACTACGTAATGAGACTGACTAACCAAAGTGTAAGAAGGGTTCAAAGGGCATACCAAAGACACTGCTCAAAATAAAGCCCTAACAAAAATAATCTACCGACAGTCCTGAATCTAACTTAGCAAAACATGCAAGAACTGAGTGTGCTATGTACTCAACAGTGTTTTTCATTAGTGATGTAAACATCATACTTAGAGATACAATACCAGGAGAATATATCTTAACACCTCACACGCTACTGATCCAGAAGCTGAAGAATCAGAAAGGCACTGTTGTGGAGGAGAAAGACTTGAACCGAAAGAGTGAAGGCTACGACAATGTGGAGAATTTAAAGAGTCAAGACAGCAATAAAACTGAGAAGAAGGGAACAGGAACCACAGAAGCAGGTGTGAATTTTGACATATACAAGGTACAATTGAGGAATACAGCTTGGAGAAGAGACAATGTGGAGAAAGACAGGAAACCAGCCAGTTGTCTTCTACTAACCTGAGACCCATAGGGATTTTTTAGTATTAATACAATAAACATCTTTTTCTATTAGATTGTACACACACTTTATGGAGGCTTATGAGATCTGTTTAAGGTCATGAATTTATCTTGCTGCCTGATACTGCAGTGCCCAGTACAACCATGCCTTAACAGTGCCTGGTTTGGCCCTATTAACACGATCTAGATGTTCATACTACCAGCTTTGCACAGCTTTAAGACTTGAGACATTCTCTCTAACTTTTGCCTAAACACAGTTATTCTAAGTTTAAGTTACTTGCAAGCTATTGTAAGTTTAAGCTACTTAAGAAGAACTTTTAAAGTTCAAAAGCAGATGTAATTACCAAATCTGGAGGCACCAGGGGGGGAAATAGATGACATTAGAAAAGCAAAGCAGACAAGATATTTATGGACAAATTTCTTAAAACTGATAAAAATTTTCCAAAACTAACAAAATATTTGCACGTGTAAATAGTTGTACTAGAGAACAAACTGCAAGATAAGAATCAAGGTACAGGAGGGAAATAAATTGGGCAACCAGTTGGCAGAAGGCGCTGAGTCCACAGCCCATAATACTCAAAGGATTGCCCAAGCAACACATTGCCCATACAACCAGCTCCAAAAAATTGTGCAACAAAATCTGAAGTGCCAGTGCCTTAAATTAAAGAGAAAGGAAGCCCAGCTCTCACATATTCCACTACCCTGCTATGCCTTTCAAACACAAACTCATGAGCAACTCAGGTTTTGTGCTTCAGGTTCACAACATATACCCACCAGTGAATAGACAGACTTAAAAAATTATTACAAAATTACTATAGATTACAGACAAAATTGCAGGTGCCAGAGGTATGGCATACTACTTCTGAAAGATAATAATTAAGCAGCAACTAAGATGAAGGTAGGAGGATAATCAGTGGTGTATTAGTCAGAATAGAGGATTATTTCATATTAAACATATTAAGCACTGAGATTTGGACCATGCTACTGCCCAAAGCCAACGTTTATGTTCAAAAAATAAGCTCAGTCTTCTGGTGTGAATATAAATATTCTTAACTAACTCTTGAAGCCTCAGACAGGGATTACTAAACATACTCTAAGAATTCACAAGCTCTCTATGGCTTTCAAGTTTCTTGCTTTCTGTTATGAACATGAATTGCCATCCATCAGTGACAGAGAAAGCCCTTGTGACAGAGATGCCGATTTAGTGAAATACAAGGAGTTTAAGACAAAACTGCTTCCGAGGAATTCCCAGCTCCCCAAAGTAATCAAATGTGTCCACAGATGCACATGTGAAAATATGCACGCGTGCTTAAGATCCCACTTTCTCAGCCTTGTTTCAGTCAAGAGGCTCATTAAAAGCAATGAAGCCTATAAGGATATTAAAAATTCCCCAACACCACTATCAGAATTCCATTGCTAGGGCAAAATTTCTCAGCATCATGGGGAAGATTTAAAAAAAAAAATCCAGAAAAACCTGCCTAGACTCCAGTTGCTCGATAGAAACACAAGCCAGTCTGTAGTCCTGAAGCCAGAGAGATTACTGTGCTTGCCTAGGACAAAGCCCAAAAGACTACTGATGCCAACGCTGAACAAAACATTCTTGTTCAAAGGGACACAACTGTGGTTCTTTCTTTCCCCACCTCTCCCCTCTCCACATTGGAGGTACCTTAATTAACTGCAAAGCATGCTGCTAGAGGATGCTAAGCATCTCCACTGAATTCAGAGAAGTTTTACATCTATACATACACACTCCCAAGTAAAATGAAAGAAAACCAAACTGAAATAATGTAAAATTATCAAAGGACAGGAGGTTTCTTTGTCTTGGAAGATTCAGACACAATAAGGATAGATAGATAGATAGACAGATAGCACAGACAACTCCTGGAAAGCTTTAAGGGTGGAGATTCTTATGGTTTCTCTGAATAACCTGCTCCAGTGCTACACTATCTTCTCAGTGGAGAAATTTTTCATAACATCCAATGTGAACCTCTCAAGCTGAAAACAGGTCTTTGTCTTGTTATATCATCTACCAGTACGAAGACATGCTTGGCTCCATTATCTTCGTAACTGGCCTTCAAATAGCTGAAGGCTGCTATTGGATCACCCCTTAGTCTACTCTAATCAGACAAAGCCCACTCTCTCCCCTTGCAGGTCATGCAGACCATCCTGGTAATCACACATTGAAACATCTGCAATTTCTTGACATTTATTTTAAACTAGTGGGCCCAAAAGGAATGTTTCTGGTGGAGGCTCATCAGTGCCAAGTACAGAATAATAATTTTCTTTGATCTGCTGGCTGCACTCTTTATGTAGCACAGTACCAGATTTACTGGCAATTACAGCACACTACTGGTTCATACTCAACTTAGTTTCAACTGTAACCCCCATTTCTTTCAAGCAAAGCTGCCACTTAGCCCATCAGTTCCCAGCCTCTACTGGTTCACTGTATTGTTATGCCTCAGGCGCACAACTTCACACTTTGAGTTCAACTTCATGAAGCCTCTGATGGCCAAGTCCTTAAATCTCTCAAAATCTCTTGAGACTTATACTTTGCCATACATTGTGTCAGCCACTCCCACTAATTTAATAACTTTTACAAATATATGTCATCATCCAGATCACTAAGTATTGAAAAATAGGGACTCCAGAGTCAACCCTTGGTGTGCTGCACTCAGCTGCCAGCTGGATGTTGAGCTATTGATAATGGTTCAGCTGATTTTTAACCCATTACGCAGATAGTTTACCCAGCCCATACTTCCCTCAACTTCTAAATGAGAACATAGCTGCAGACAGTGTCCAAAATGTTAGTAAACTCAAGAAGTAATACATTTATTTTTCTGCCATTTTGCCAGAGAAGGCAGAGATTGGGTAGGCATACTCTTGTTAAATGCACATTGACAATTAAGTACTAATTTCTTGACCATGTGTTAGGAAATGGAACTTAAGTGGAGAGAAGCCATGATCTTCCCAGGGACTGAAATGAGGCTGTAAAGCCTATAATATTCCGAAGTTTTCCTGACTTTCTTGCACATGGGTATAGCATTAGCCTTTTTCCATGATTTTTCACCTTGTAGTCACATTGCCTACTCTTTCAGCTTCCTAAAGTGAACTTGATCCAGCACCAGGGATCTCACCATATCCAGTTGCTTTAAGTAGTCATTAACCTGTTGCTCCCTAATGTGATCTGCCCATCTTCTTCTCAGTCTGTACCACTACACACAAAGGTTTGAGAACTGGCTCTCACCTGCAAAGACCAAGGCAAGAAAAGCATTGAATACATCAATCTTTCCCACACCATCTATCACTAGGTTGTCTCCCTCACCCCATCACTGGATCTGAATTCTCCTTGAACTCCCTTTTTCTAGTAGCATACCTGTAGAAGTCCTTCTTGTTAATCTTCATTAGCCCTAACAATGTCTGGGGTTTGGCCTTCCAGTTTTAATCCTTAAATACCCGAGTAATGATTTTATACTCTTCTTCTGTTGCTGGTCCATGTTTCCACTTCTTCTATGCTGCTTTTCTGTGGTTTTGTTAATCAAGAAGCCTTTTGCTCAGTCAAGTGGGCTTTCTGCTCAAAGTCCTGATCTTCCTGGAAAATGAGACGGTCTGCTCTTGAGCTGTCCCTGCATTTTCTTTAAAAAGATCTTTAAATTTTCTTTGTAAACTCCTTATTGTCTGCCTCCCCACAGATTCTAATCCAGCAAATCCTGAGATTTGCTAGATTAGCCATAGTCCACAGGCCTGATTTTATTGCTAAACTTCCCAGAGTTTCACAAATCCTGAACTAATTAATCTCATGATCACCTAATTCAAGATCCACCGGCTTCTTCCATTGTTATGGTCAAATACATCAAACAGAGAATTACCCCTTGCTGTTAGGAATTCATCATGTACACCTTCTGGGAACNTGCCTAGACTCCAGTTGCTCGATAGAAACACAAGCCAGTCTGTAGTCCTGAAGCCAGAGAGATTACTGTGCTTGCCTAGGACAAAGCCCAAAAGACTACTGATGCCAACGCTGAACAAAACATTCTTGTTCAAAGGGACACAACTGTGGTTCTTTCTTTCCCCACCTGTCCCCTCTCCACATTGGAGGTACCTTAATTAACTGCAAAGCATGCTGCTAGAGGATGTTAAGCATCTCCACTGAATTCAGAGAGGTTTTACATCTATACATACACACTCCCAAGTAAAATGAAAGAAAACCAAACTGAAATAATGTAAAATTATCAAAGGATAGGAGGTTTCTTTGTCTTGGAAGATTCAGACACAATAAGGATAGATAGA
>VZTO01010186.1:33401-63149 GCA_013400615.1 Syrrhaptes paradoxus
CTTGAACTCCCTTTTTCTAGTAGCATACCTGTAGAAGTCCTTCTTGTTAATCTTCATTAGCCCTAACAATGTCTGGGGTTTGGCCTTCCAGTTTTAATCCTTAAATACCCGAGTAATGATTTTATACTCTTCTTCTGTTGCTGGTCCATGTTTCCACTTCTTCTATGCTGCTTTTCTGTGGTTTTGTTAATCAAGAAGCCTTTTGCTCAGTCAAGTGGGCTTTCTGCTCAAAGTCCTGATCTTCCTGGAAAATGAGACGGTCTGCTCTTGAGCTGTCCCTGCATTTTCTTTAAAAAGATCTTTAAATTTTCTTTGTAAACTCCTTATTGTCTGCCTCCCCACAGATTCTAATCCAGCAAATCCTGAGATTTGCTAGATTAGCCATAGTCCACAGGCCTGATTTTATTGCTAAACTTCCCAGAGTTTCACAAATCCTGAACTAATTAATCTCATGATCACCTAATTCAAGATCCACCGGCTTCTTCCATTGTTATGGTCAAATACATCAAACAGAGAATTACCCCTTGCTGTTAGGAATTCATCATGTACACCTTCTGGGAACTTCCAACATTGTCTGCCCGAAGTTTTGAGGCTCTCCCACCAGATGCCTAGATGGCTGAAAGTCTCTGTGAGGACAACGAGCAGGAGATCTCCAGTTGTTTACAGAAAGCATTAGCCACAACTTCCACCTCATCCGGCAACCTGTAAAAACTCCCAAACACCACTGCTTGTGTTCCCTCCTCTCTGACCCTGCCCCACAGATTCAACAAGCATGTCTCTGCTTTCATACCAGAGCTCTATGCAGACAAGGAGCTACCTAAGAGTGCAGCTTTCCCTCTCTTTTCCTTTCGATCCTAAACAGCCCACACCTATCCATAACTGCATTCCACCAACGGAACCTCACCATGTTACAACTCTGCAACTCTACTGAATAAAACTTTAATATTGGTATATGTCGAATTCTGTGAAAAGAAAGATGTAAACAAAAAACGATGCCAGAAAGTATTTGTGGCTTTTAAAAGGGATTGACCCATGATATTCAGATATTTAACTGACACTTTTCTGAAAGTGTTAATTTTGTTACTCATTTTAACTGAAAAAAAACCCAAAAAATCAATTTCTCCACTGTTTCTTTCTGCCTACAAGTAGTCACCATAGACTGGTTTTACAAACAAGCATGGGACAAGCACTTTGAGAATTTTTTGACCCTTCCATTCACTGAATAGATGTTTCAGATCTACCCAATAAGTGTTCTTGAAACACTTTGAAAAGTCTTTGGAGACTGGAGAAGATTCCAATGACTAGGGAAAAGCATATGCTGCGTCCATCTTCAAAAAGGCTAAAAATACAATCTGAAGTACTACAGGTTGGTCAGCCTTTCTTCAATCGGAGTGAAAAATCATAAAACACATCCTCCTGGAAAATACTATAGGGCACACAAAGATTATGATGATGGGGAAAAACACTAGCATGAATTACCAAGGGTAAATCATGCTTCATCAACCTCATTAGCTGTTATGACAAAATGACTAGATCTGTGGATGAGAAGAGAGCAGGTGATGTTGCTTACCCTCTACAGCATTCAACAGCTGTCACTGACAGCATCCTTGAATCCAAGTTGGTATATTATAAAGTCTAGATGGATTAACTAGCAAGTGGATGAAACACTGGTTGGATGATTGGGCTCAAAGGCAGTAGTTATCAGTTCATCGTCTACACAGAGGCCAGTTAGAAATAGAGTTCCACAACTGTAATGCATCCTCATTAAGTTTTTTGGAAGACATCAAGCTGGGGGGATGCAGCAGACTTCCTCCAGGGCAAGGACTGCCATTCAAAGCAACCTAGATGGGCTGGCAGAACAGGCCAATAGGAACCACAAGAAATTCAAACATAAACAAAGTTCTGCTCTTGGGATGGACTCTACAGTGGTACAGGCTGGGGTCTGATTAGCTGCGGAACAGCTCTGCTGAAAAGGAACTGAGGCTCCTAGCAGAGAGCAAGCTGAACCCAAACCACAAGTGCGCCCTGGCAACAATGAAGGCCAACAAGCACACTGGACTGTATCAACACAAGTGCAGCAGGCAGATCGAGGGAACTCACTATTCCTCTTTACTGGACATTTGTTGGATCACATCTGGGAGACTGCATCCAGTTTTGGGACAAGTACAAGAATGACACTGATAACTGGACTAAGTTCTGCAAAAGGCCACCAGTCATAAGGGGATTGCAGCAGTTTCCTTGTGAATGAAGGCTGGAGGAGCCTAGAAAAAAAAATGATTGGGGGGATATGAGCAATCTTCTGATATCTAAGCAGATGTAGCTGAAAAGTCAGTTAGAGCCAGGCTCTTCACTGAGATGCATGGTAAGAAAATGAGACAAACTAAGATAGGAAAGGTTCCAACCAGAAACACTAAAAATCTTCTCACTAGGCTGCACAGAGAGGTTTTAGAATATCCATCTTTGTATGTTTCCATGACAGGACAAAGCCCTCAGTCTGAATTAAAATAAAAACCTGATCTAAATTCAGTTTTGGCTCTGCTTTGAGTAAGAGTTTGGACTATCATTCCAACCCACACAACTATGAACTGAAACCATCTAGAAAAGTCTCCAATAACAAGAATATGCTCTGGTTATACGAAACATTTTCCTGTTTAAGTTCCTCTGAAGAGAGAGTTTTGGACAGCAACTTTACCACTTCATATACCACATCATTTTTTCTTCCATTGAATAAATGAAATTGGTTTCATAACTTCAGGATTTTACAGTTCAGTAGCTTACACAGTATCACCTTATGACACTTCATCATGGCTTCAACTTATATTTCAAAGGAAAATCTGAATTCAAAGACAGAGGGAAAATACCTCTCAAAGATAGTTGAAGCCATTTTGTATCAAAAAACAGATCAGAATGAGTATCTGCAACTAGTGACAGAAGAGGTATTTGAAAATACTTCCAATATTTCACAATTGTGTTGTCTCTATATTGTCAATTGTATTGTCTCTGTATTTACAACAGTAAATGCTTTGCAACATAGGACACATGAGAAGATACACCACAGTATTCCCTGCCCACCTCAAAAGAGGAGGGTCACTCTTTCAATTACTGATTCTTTTTTGACAAGAGTAGAAAGGCTAATAAAAATACCGTGCTGATCAGCAGTCAACACAACAATGCTTAACGTATGCTCAGAGACCTCTGCAGTAGATGGCACTTTCTGCTGAAAAGAAGAAATAGCATTTTCTGCAGAAGGCTGGAATAACTTATTTCAAAACAACAATGAAGTCTCTTGATTTGCAGATACTCCATGAAGCATCTGCTTTACTGGGTTAATAATTATCTCCAGAATTCCAAGATAGGAATCTTCCTGCTCTATTACAGATAGGAGGATCCACATGCAATTACATCTCAGCAACATGAGCCTCAAAAATGCCTGTCTGGCTTGCTTCTTCCAGAGATGGAGAGTGCTCCAGGACCCTGCACCTACACAGCCTCACCATCAACAAGTCGGTCCACGGGTATCTGAATGGCTTAGAAATTAACAGTACATATCTTCTTTCCAGCTGTTGATGCCAACCAATCTCCCATATGCCATTTTTCAAGAGTTCCTACTATTAACAAGGAAAACCCATCTATTTCTTTTCCTTTATTAAATGAATATATCAGAAAAGCAAATCTGTTTCCATAACTAATTCTTCTATGAGAAGAGTTACCACTGAAGTGGAAAACAGTAATATCCAAAGTAAATCCTCAAAATAACACAATGGCACTTCAGTGATATAAACACAAAGGGAAAAGTTCCCAAAATACAAAACGGTCCACTCCAAGAAGGCAGTTTATGTAAGCCCTTCCACATTACTGTATCCTATCTCTACTCATTACTAGCAAGCAAATCCACACTAAAAAGAACAAAGAGGAAAAAAAAAACCTCTGATACACAGAACACATACCATGTTCCCTAGAACAAAGGTCCTGGACAACTTTTTAAAATTCATTTATTTATTCTCAGTCTACCTCAGAGGGAGGTTGATTTGTCTAGTAAATGTTATAGCAAATAGTATGAAGACAACTGCATTTACAAGCTAGGAGCCTATTGATATACTATTTCTTCCATCCTGCTCCTTAAATAAAATTCAAAACTCTTAACTGCTACCCTCTCCAGCTTGTGGCCTCTACTATCAGAGTAGGACTTCCCTCTTTCTACAGTTAGAATGCGCTATTTCTGCAAATTTTCAGTGTTTCATGTTTCACTGTAAAATACTTGGCTTCTCCTCACAGGAGGAGAAGTACATAATATATTTTACATTTTTTCCCCTCAGACAAGGGCATTTCAAGTATTTCCACAGGACATACTGCTTACATACTACTTTCCACAGGGATCCAGGTCTCCCACTTAGGAGTCCAAACAACCACAATGCAGAAAACACATCTGAAGGAAGGATTAAGATGGATGTTATTTCATCTAAAAGCCTGTTCTTTCTATTCCAACAAAGCAATTAACCTAAAGGTTGAAAGGAAAACTGCAGGTGAAGTATAGTTCAATCTTAATAGGCTCCCAACAAATTCCCCTAAATACTCTCATAAACAAGTTAGAGAAATATGATCTAAACTACAGTGATGTGGGGACTCATCTGCTTAATCAAATGCACTCAAGGCAGCAGCTAAACAACCATCAGAAGGGCATTTAAAGTTATTTTCTGGTTCTGATTATTTCTAACAGTTTAATTAGTGGCTTAGATGACAGAATGGTATGCTTTTAAACATTTATAGATGGCATCAACACAGACTGTAGCTCAAATAACTTAGGCAAAAATGTCCTAAATAAACAATTCTGTACCAATATTTTTTTTAAAATTACATTGAAAAGTCAAAATGGTACTAATAAAGTATCAACCAAGAGGTTTAAACACAAAAAAAGCTCACCAAACATAAAATACTATACAAAGGAGATAAATCAATGAAGCAGTACAGCAGAGGAGAATGGGGTGTTCATAGTAGATTAAAAACTGTACACGGCCAATACTAGGGTGTTGCCAAAAGAGGCAAGTTTGGTTTTTAGGAGGAGTGTTATCCTAGACAATCAGTGAGTTGGGAAAGCAATTTCTGTTTTTTGGTGCTAATAACACATCACAGTTGGAATCCTACACTCAGTTTGGGGCTCTATGTTTTAAACTGCTGATAGATGAAGAGAAAGCACCCAAGAGATAACGGCAAGGATAATGGTTTTAGCAAATGTGGCTTATAAGGAACAAGTAATACGGTTGCTTGGATGTTTGTCTCAAAAATGCAAAAGGCTAACCTGCCTACCACTTAATAACCTACAGTCCAACCACAAAAATCTAAACATACTCTTTCAATACACAGAAGTGCGTTATGAAGAGGACAGCAACCAGCGAGGGTCTGGATGGAACAGGAAAGTTTAAACTTGCAGCTGAGATTACCTGTATTAGAATAAAGTTTCAATAGTTAGAACACTAAAACAAAGGAACAAGGTACCTAAGGATGTTGTGGGATGTTGGTTATTTGGTAGGAAGGGATCTCTTGCCTTTGATATTTGCAAGAACGAGACTGACAAATAGTCCAGAGACTTAATTCTGCCCCAGTATCATGGGCAAATGAAAACCATCACTTGTATTTCTGTGGTCCAAAATGCCTTTGTGGTATTAAGTCCCTGATATCTTCAGAGTTTGTTTGTTTTTTAATTTAACAAATGCTCACATTAGAAACAGAATCAGAACAGTTGAGGTTGGAAGGGGCCTCTGGAGGTCACCTGGTCCAATCCCCCTGCTTAAGCAGGGAGAACCACAGTAGGTTGTCCAGGACCACGTCCAGACAGCTTCTGAACATCTCCAAGGTTGGAGACTCCACGACCTCTCTGAACAACCTGTTCCAGTGCATGGTCACCCTCACAGTAAACGAGCTTTTCCTCATGTTCAGACAGAGACTCCTGTGTTTCAGTTTGTGCCCACTGCCTCTTGCCCAGTCACTGGGCACCACTGAAAAGAGCCTGGCTGCATCTTCTTTCCACCCTCCCTTCAGGTATTTATATGCACTGATATACTGAGCCTCCTCTTCTCTAGGCTAAACACTACCAGCTCTCTCAGCCTTTCCTCCTATGACAGATACTCCAGTCCCTTAATCACCTCAGCAGCTCTTCACCCAACTCCCTCTGGTATCTCTCTCTCTCTATCTCTTCTACTTAGGAGCCCAGAACTGGACCCAGCACTCCAGGCAAGGCCTCACCAGGGCCAACCAGAAGGGAAGGATTACCTCCCTCAACTTGCTGGCAACACTTCTCCTCATGCAGCCCAGGATACCATTAGCCTTCTTTGCAGCAAGGGCACGTTGCTGGCTCATGTTCCACTTGGTGTCCACCAGGGCCCCCAGGTCCTTTCCTGCAAAGCTGTTTCCCAGATGGTCAGCTCCCAGCATGTACTGGTGCACGGGTTTGTTGCTCCCCAGGTGCAGGATTTGGCACTTGCCTTTACTAAGGGACGGAAATAGGAAGGTAAGACTTCCTACCAAATAACCAAAGGACAAACCAATGTATGACTCCTAACAAAGAGAAAAGATTAAATGGTTTCTATATTCCGTCTCCCTACCACTGCTGTAAGAACTTGAGAGAGGGGACACATGCTCTTTCGGTGCTTTAGTGCAAGAGTTAGGAGTCAACAAAATCCAAAGAAGGTCTGACAGATCAGTTCAGACCACTGAACTCTCACCCACACACACAGAAGGGACAATGCCACACAACACATAAGCATATTTTAAAAGGAGAAAAGACTGAAAACACTCTTTTCTACTTCTTTCTTTCTTTTTTTAATTTCTCTTTCATATTTTTATTCTTTTTAGTAGCTTAGCTTTAAGGTAAATAGAAGAACTTTCTTTCTATAAATTGTGTTCTTTTTTTCAAGACTGGCTTGAGCAATCTGTTTCCCAACTGTCTTATTTTATAATTCATCCATTCTCTATTTTCTTTTGCATTTTTCATCTTCTACCAAATCTTTCTTCTGTTCTCTGCATCAGCAACTCTTAATACTGCTCTTTGGAGCTACAAACTCCTTACAGATCACATTTGCCTTGTTACAACTTACACTTCAAGATCTTGTCAAGCTTGTTCTTCAACACGCACACACCTTCAAGCTAAATGAAATATATTTAAATGAAGTCTGAAGTTACTACTTGATAAACAGCACTGCACTTGTACAGTGTCTCAGATGCAACTCATCTCTACCAGGGAGCTAATATACATGCATGCCAAGATCAAATATAACAAAACAAATGCTATCAGGTTAAAAAGAAACACACATACAAAGAGGCTGGTATTTACAAGGCAGCCCAAAGGAGTGTGCACCTAACTGAAATGAAGCGAAATTTGGGTACACACCACTACCTTCCAAGGCACATAACCTTCAGCTATACTTGAGGTTCAAATGAAAAACAAATAAATAAAAAAATCAAGGCAACAACCTACAGAAATAACTCAGCACTGGGAGGCAGAATTCAGATTTTTAAACCCTAGATTTTGCTATTGCTTTATTTTTCCAATTTGTTAAACAGCTGTCTATGAAAGTTTTGAGATGTAAACAATGTAGAGCACAGGCAGACGTCTATACTGTTTTCAATTAAGCTTGGACAAAGTCCAAAAAAATTAATTGGGCACATAGTTGATAAAAAGCTGTATTTGTTGACAGTATTATTGCTACTAACAGTCACTGTGCATGTCTATCTGCTTTCAAGTACAGAAGCAAATTCTCAGTTATCATTCTGCTGTTTCAACACCCTAAACTCAGATGGAGAAATACAGGTTTGTAATGATTCTTTCTACATTGGTTTTTCCTGTGTATTACACTCTGCTACAAGCAAGCTATGACTGGTAGAAGCCTGTTTTATTCCAGGTTATTTAATAGCACTGAGTTTATATTTCCTCCAACATACAAGGAACATTTCTTGATAATATACATCAGATAATCCCGGAATGTGGGTTCAGCTTTCACCTGAAGCACTGCTGCTTTATCGCAAGCAATCAGGCCAGTTTCTATATACTCAAAATGCTCTACTTTAACGAAACATCTAACTTCTCTGCTATCTGGGATTTTAGTACCTTTATGGGCAGAAAGTATCCTTTACCCTTCTTGTTTGTTCTGGGGAAAAACATATTCATCTGTGCTAGTTATGTCTTCATTCCTATGGCTCTAATTCAGTATTCAGAAAGCAAAGAAAAAATATTAAACTTATTTTGTTTCTTTAAAATGCTGTCAGATTTCAGGAAAAAGATTTGCTGTATTCAGAAAATCAAACTGACATGTAAACATTTATGTGAAATAACATTAAGAGTCCTTTATTCTAAGAGTGTAACTCCTTAACATCTTAGAGTAAGTACATCAAGAAATTCACCAAAAATAAGTTTTACTCAAAATTACATAAAAAATAAGCAACCCCTCCTGGCGTGTGTCATTTAGGAGCTGAAAAAGGGAACAATCAGGAATCAAAACAGGTGTCAGTAGTAAGAGCTGCAGCGTAAATGTCTTTTTAAAATTGCACACACACGCACAAGAACAAACAACATTCCAGCCTCATTCAAGTTTCAATTAAGATTCAGAATACCTAAGGGCTGGTATGAAAGCATCCATTAATTCAGCCTTTTTTGAGGGGAGGTGGGGGGAAGACACAATCTCTCATTTATTTAAGCAGCTACTCCAAGAAAACTGTTTAACTTTCTAAGGGAATATTAGTTCTTCTATCTTTTAATTCAGTGACTGAACAACAAGTCATACATACCTGTATTACATAACAGGATTAAGGCATGCAGTCAAAAAAAAAAAATTTGGCTGCTTTCAGCAAAGTTTTAGTTCTACAGTAAGAGATTAAAAAGAGATGGAAATGTTTGTACTACTAGCTCCTTTACAGTAAATCATAGCGCAAGTGAACAGATTGCATGATGGTATTTGTAAGAGTATGAGAGAAGTATAACACCACTAGAAATCTGTGCCTTAGCTTGAAACTTAGCAAAACCTACCCTGTAAGAACATACGCAGGTTCTGAAACCCCATCTCATTACCACAGGCAATTACAGTATCTGCGCAATTTACAACATTTCTTGCCAAAGCCCATTTGTGATAAACAGACAAGGTTATAAAGCTATCTGCAACTGATACATCAATTTTGTGTGGGTAGTGCTGCAATTTTTTTTTCCCTCCATACACAAACATTTAGCCATGAAATAAAATTAAGTCCTCAGCACAATTTGCATAAAAATAATTAAGTGCCTCTGTTATGCTCTGTATGGCTAATTATCATACAATAGATTACATTATGACATGAAAAAGCATACACCAAAGGTTAGAATTGCGAAATTTAGCTGCAGTTTCGTGTTTATCAGAAGGCAGACGGGAGACAAGAGAAAGAAAACTTCATTTTGGTTTCAATGCCCAGCGACATTCCTCTGTTCTGAACCTGTGCTCATCACAGCAGCTTCTATGCTCTCACTCACTCTTGGAAAGAGCAGAAAATGGTGCCACTCTGTACACAGGAAAAAAGTTCCCCACCATTAAATCTCTTCAGTAACTGGGTTTCTTTAGATTCCACATCTCCCAGACAAGCCCACTTCAGACTATTCAGACAGTATGCAACTGGCATAGTCCATAGAGACTGCTCACCTGTGCAGAACACAGACTCTAAAACTACTCAGTCACCCCAGATGTATGTAACTTCTATATAAAGGTGGCTTAGCTTAGACTCTGCTGTCCCCTTGCTAACGCCTCATCTCGGCATCAACTGTGCTGAAGAAATGGGGGCAGAGGAGGAGGAATGCAAGACAAGTAAAACTTGCACAGAGTCCGAACAACCACAGGTTGCATAAGATCTGTTCCCTCACATTCTGCCTACTCTCATCCCACTTGTGACAACAAATAGTAAATCTCAAAGTCTGCAAGATAAGAATCAGTTGAGTCTCAGCTACCTTTAGCCACTTAAGTAGAACAAAAGAATGGGGCTCCCGTAAGTTATTTTGTGGAAAGAAACACCCAGGATGAAGCAGCAGCAGAGATCCACAAACACTTTTCTTATGCAGACAGATGCTACCAGGACTTCTTTTTGAAGTGGAAAAGAGCTCCTCTGTTAGCTAGCAGTCTTCTTGGACAAACCAGGAACAAAGTTCTCATTTTCTTATGCTTTTCCCTACCAACAAAACTAATGGGTCTAAAGATCTCCCAGGTGTCAAAGAGACTTGGGAAAGAATGCGTACAATTAACATTCTGGTTTAACTGAAATAAAACTAACATGCTAAGCAACGGGAAAATGAAGGAAAAGGAAGTAGAAGAACCACAGCAGCACCTTAACCCAAGTTAACTAAAGCAGACAGTAGCTTTCCTAACTCTTCAGACTGAATTGATTTCAGGGAGTAAGCTTCAAGGGTGAGCAACTGAAGACAGTATGTTAGCAGGGCTCAAAAATGGCGTACTGTATGGGCTGTAACACTGGCAAAACAAAAATTGCTGAAGACATGGGAACCGGAGCTACCATAAAACACCCCTCCTATAAATTTTTAAATAGTCAAATGTAAAAGATGAGCTCAGGTGAAAGACACCTACTTTGATCAGTAACACAATCTTACAAAAGGCTTCTATTGTGTGGTGGACCAGTCTTGGCCTATTCTCTTAACAAACTAGTTCCCAAAATGGACAATAGTGAATCTGAGGGGCACCTAAATGCCTCTGACTGCTAGACTTGCACTGACCCTCCATTTTCTCAAATGCACCCCCCCCACCATACTTAAAAAGAAGTAGGCATAGAGAAGAGTGGCACAAGAAAGGCAGTCTGAAGCTTGACACCTGCTTCAGAGCACAAAGCAATATATTTTCTGTATAGAGAAACAGATCTATGTCAAACCTGAACTATGGAAGAGAAATTCATCATGGTTGGCTGCATATCACCTGCCAAGACAGCCTACCAGATCTGTGTTTGTTTTGGGCAGCTGAAAGGCCTATTGAGATACTACTGTTTGCACTGCTTTCCTCCTGACAAGGGTGGAGCACTGGCATAAGCAGGTCCCAGCTTGTTGGCACCACAGTAAACTCAGAAATACTCATCTTACTCTGGTTCTGTCCAGAAATTTTAGTTGTGTCTTCCTGACTTTCAAGTAGAGTGTTGTGGAGTCAAACAGCTCTCTGGGACCAAGAGCTAGAATGAAATAGGACCTAAAACATGGTTTCAAGGAGGGGAATGAAGAGCATGTAGGTTATATACACGATGCTACTAGACAAAAAGAACACAATCTCAGCATGCCCAAAGTGTACAACATCAAAAAATGGATTCATGTAGGTAAAAATGCCCAATTATGACTACTACAATTCACTGACATTAGCAATGACACACTTTCACAAGCCCTTATTTAAACAGTGGTCCTAAGACCACTCACATTTAGTATCAAGACCGATAGTATGCTAGCAGATCAACTTGCTGAGATTCCTTAATTAAGGGAACATACTACAAATTTTCCGTAAGTGTCTCTTTCCCCTGCTGCGTCCCCCCCTCTTTACCTCACACTCTTTGGGAAAATAAAATCATCACATAACAGTTAAGCATACTTCCAGTGTCACAAGCAGCTGTCTTACATTTTCAGTACGAATGAACACTGGCCTTATACTCATTTCTAGGGCCCATTTACAATACAGCTGGATCAGTTCTTTCCCAGCTCATTTGCTTTCAGTAGGTGCTTCATTCTCAATTCAAATGACAAATTGCTCCAGCAACCACACATAGGCTTGGCTTCCTCAAGCCTGGCATTTTTAGGTTTAATAGATCCTTTTAAATTGCCAATGTTTTGATTACTATAGAGCAATATATACATGTTAATTACTTTGGAAGACCTATGCAAAGTAGACAAGCATTCAACTTTAATACATAAATATTGCAGCCAAGAAGGATGTTTTAGCTATTTAATAGAGTTCAAATTGTTGATTCGTTTCTCATCTTCAATGAGCTTTCCTGGCAAAAAGCTTCTAACAACATGAACTAAAAGAATATAATCCCTTAAATATCAGGAATAAAACCAACCCAGTTGACCTGAATCTGTTCCCATCAACTTTTTTTTTTTATATGAAAATTGGCACTCATGCCAAGTGTGCAATACAAATAACAGCATTTAACAATTGGCGTTTTCTGAATATGCTGCCTCTACTTTTCCAAATCATTCTATGGAGAACTGTATTTGTCAAAGGAACGATGTTATTCAAACATTGCACCCTACTAAATACTCTCCTTCTTGTTCATTTTGGGCTTCCATAACTCTCCATTTCAGAAGAAAGCTGGTATAATCATCCCTGTTTGTCACCAAAATAACATCATAATCTGTACTTCATCTTTACTGGACTTTTAAATTGTACAAAGTAAAAATCTTGACTACTAGATATCACAATTACTGCAGGACAGAGCTGGTAGGAAGAAGAATCAGGATTGGAACACGTTACAGATGTGTACCTTGCCTGCATTTGTTACTAGCAACGTGTAACATTCAGTGTGATCAGTCAGAAGCCATGTCCTGCTTCATTCTATGACACAGGCAGAAGTGCACAGAGGTGATGACTATCAACAAATCCAGCTTGTGATCTGAAGTCATTAAAGGTGGGTACATGCTGCAGCCAGCCACCAAAGTCACATTCTTACTGCCTTTGCCCTTTCTCTCACTTTTACTGCTCTTTTATCCATGTGACATTTTAAATTAACACAAGGTTCCTAACCTTTACACCACACCTTCCACAGCAGAGGCTGTAGTCTCATTAGTTTCCAGAAACCTTATGTCAACCCTCATTTTAAAAACTGCTAGCATAAAGTTTTTAAGGAAAAAAAAAATCCAACATTAGAAAATGCAAGTGTGACAGTTCAAGCTGATTTATATAAAGAAAAGATCTCTCTGGCTGTCTATAACAGAATCGCTATAATAAAGGCAACCAGAAATTATCTGACTACTACTTGACCATAGGAGACAATTATCCTAATGACAGCAGTCAAGTTTTCACCTATCAAAGAATCTTTTTCTTTCAGGAATGCAAGTCTGGCTTTGACCACAAACGATTTCTTTCTTTCTCCACTTCTCCCCTCAAACTAAACAAGTACCTCCTCTACACTGGAGCAATAAAGGCAACATTTTTTTTTTCCTTTTTCTAAATAAACTCATCATTTATCTTCCCAAGTTAAGGTTTGCTTTTACATCAAAGACTGTTTTCCCCACACTGTGTTAAGTACCGGTGCCAGTTTATTTATCTACTGATTTAGAAGGTTTTAATCACTCTGTAGATCTCTAGGTCCCAGAGCTGCACTTGGAGTTTCCTTTGCCCAAAGCAAGTACACAATGCACGAACATACAATTAAGATAGGAAGCCAGGAAACAGTCATTAAAAATTCATGTGAAGGACACAACAACTCCAGGAAGAGAATGTAAAAAAAACCAAAAATTGTTAAGTGTCATGACTTGGGTTTGCCATCACAGCCCATCCCTAAATGAGTCATGCTAACTCAAAACAGAGATCATTAGATAGTCACAAAGAACACAGAATGAAGTTTTATTGGAACAACAGGTGCGCTTTAGTATTATTAGAGTAAAAACACCAAGTTACTGCATTCTGTGAGCATAAAGTCACTGAGGAATGCAGTAAATTTTATTCAAATTTACCAAGTGCTTATGTATTTAAAAAAAACCTTTCCCAACTCACATCACTCACATTTGCACCTATTTCTATGCAAGTTAGCAAACACTTTCAAATTCTTAAGGGTGAGGAAAAAACACACACTTGACAATTTTTTTTTTCCCTAAAAGCATGCAGCAAATTGAAGACGTTATTTTTTTGTCAAGTCTGCTGTGTAAGTATGCAAATTCAATGCATCAAGAAGAAGAATTACTATGCTGAGTTGCATGGTTTGTAACATTCTTTCTTAGTATTATAAACAAATTATGATAAATTACACAGGCTTCCAGTACAGCTCATGCAATCTCTGCCTTTAATACAAAAACATAAGAGTTCATCTTTGTTTAGAAAAATGCACTTTGAATGGATTGCTATAAGCTGTTCAGTTTCTACCTTTGGTATTTTACCATTAATCTTTTCATGTGTTAATGCTTAACATTCCATTTAACTAAATCCAAGTATCACTAAAGTTATAAAAACCAGTTTAACCCACCTTTTGACTGTTATTTTTTTATAGAGCTTCAAGACATGCTCTTATTCACTAGAAGTCCTAAACAGAACTTGTCAAATCTTTTCCCCCAGGTTAAACTCTGCTCACTGAAGTACCAAACTTCAGAGCATCATAAAGGCCTCTGTTACTTAACTGTCTGAGTAATACTTTATTTGCCAAGCCTCCATAGAAGCCAGTTTACAACATTTCTCATCGAATCAAAACAAATACAATAGTCTTACTTCGCTTCAAGTATTGTGTAAAATCACATTAGCAGTCTCAGCTTGGCAGCATCATTCTCCTGCCTTTGTTCTTAAAAGATGCTTTAGAGATGATCGTCATAAGGTATGCCCTCCACAGAAATGAAATTTCTTCCACAGGTTTGTTTTTGAAAGATCCAGATTCCTCAAAAACAAGATCCCAGATCAAGTTAAGACAGGGGCAGTAAACACTTTTTCCACACACGGTCATCAAGTATCAAAAACATGCTTCATATGGTAAAACCCCCAAGTTCTAGCCTTGAAACATTTCTAACAGAAGGTGAAGTTCAACACAAAACATCGAGGGAAAAGAGATGGAAGATGGTAACTACTGTTTGACTGACTCATTCCCCACACTACTTATGCAAGTATACATTCTGCCTGCTAGGCTGGAAAACAATATGCTATAAGTCTGTGTGATGGGACAGTTTGGCACACCAGCACAGAGAGAATTTCAGATTCGGAGAATGAAACACAGAACTGGTACGAGAAGGACAATCACTGGGGAAGACACATTAGCGCTGTTAGAGCCATAATAAGACAAAAACCCATCTACAGAATCTGTTACATTAATGCACAGTCTTGAACATACTGGCCAGCACAGCTGAATCTGATGGGAAAGGATTATCACAGTAAAATAACTGTTTCCAGTGTCAGCAGCATGAAAGTTGGAGAAGGCTGCAGTAATCACTTGAAAGCTTCTTAGGGGTTTACATAGCAAGAGAGTAGAACATCGATGTCTTTTAAATACTGCTNTTCCAGAAACCTTATGTCAACCCTCATTTTAAAAACTGCTAGCATAAAGTTTTTAAGGAAAAAAAAAATCCAACATTAGAAAATGCAAGTGTGACAGTTCAAGCTGATTTATATAAAGAAAAGATCTCTCTGGCTGTCTATAACAGAATCGCTATAATAAAGGCAACCAGAAATTATCTGACTACTACTTGACCATAGGAGACAATTATCCTAATAACAGCAGTCAAGTTTTCACCTATCAAAGAATCTTTTTCTTTCAGGAATGCAAGTCTGGCTTTGACCACAAACGATTTCTTTCTTTCTCCACTTCTCCCCTCAAACTAAACAAGTACCTCCTCTACACTGGAGCAATAAAGGCAACATTTTTTTTTTCCTTTTTCTAAATAAACTCATCATTTATCTTCCCAAGTTAAGGTTTGCTTTTACATCAAAGACTGTTTTCCCCACACTGTGTTAAGTACCGGTGCCAGTTTATTTATCTACTGATTTAGAAGGTTTTAATCACTCTGTAGATCTCTAGGTCCCAGAGCTGCACTTGGAGTTTCCTTTGCCCAAAGCAAGTACACAATGCACGAACATACAATTAAGATAGGAAGCCAGGAAACAGTCATTAAAAATTCATGTGAAGGACACAACAACTCCAGGAAGAGAATGTAAAAAAAACCAAAAATTGTTAAGTGTCATGACTTGGGTTTGCCATCACAGCCCATCCCTAAATGAGTCATGCTAACTCAAAACAGAGATCATTAGATAGTCACAAAGAACACAGAATGAAGTTTTATTGGAACAACAGGTGCGCTTTAGTATTATTAGAGTAAAAACACCAAGTTACTGCATTCTGTGAGCATAAAGTCACTGAGGAATGCAGTAAATTTTATTCAAATTTACCAAGTGCTTATGTATTTAAAAAAAACCTTTCCCAACTCACATCACTCACATTTGCACCTATTTCTATGCAAGTTAGCAAACACTTTCAAATTCTTAAGGGTGAGGAAAAAACACACACTTGACAATTTTTTTTTCCCCTAAAAGCATGCAGCAAATTGAAGACGTTATTTTTTTGTCAAGTCTGCTGTGTAAGTATGCAAATTAAATGCATCAAGAAGAAGAATTACTATGCTGAGTTGCATGGTTTGTAACATTCTTTCTTAGTATTATAAACAAATTATGATAAATTACACAGGCTTCCAGTACAGCTCATGCAATCTCTGCCTTTAATACAAAAACATAAGAGTTCATCTTTGTTTAGAAAAATGCACTTTGAATGGATTGCTATAAGCTGTTCAGTTTCTACCTTTGGTATTTTACCATTAATCTTTTCATGTGTTAATGCTTAACATTCCATTTAACTAAATCCAAGTATCACTAAAGTTATAAAAACCAGTTTAACCCACCTTTTGACTGTTATTTTTTTATAGAGCTTCAAGACATGCTCTTATTCACTAGAAGTCCTAAACAGAACTTGTCAAATCTTTTCCCCCAGGTTAAACTCTGCTCACTGAAGTACCAAACTTCAGAGCATCATAAAGGCCTCTGTTACTTAACTGTCTGAGTAATACTTTATTTGCCAAGCCTCCATAGAAGCCAGTTTACAACATTTCTCATCGAATCAAAACAAATACAATAGTCTTACTTCGCTTCAAGTATTGTGTAAAATCACATTAGCAGTCTCAGCTTGGCAGCATCATTCTCCTGCCTTTGTTCTTAAAAGATGCTTTAGAGATGATCGTCATAAGGTATGCCCTCCACAGAAATGAAATTTCTTCCACAGGTTTGTTTTTGAAAGATCCAGATTCCTCAAAAACAAGATCCCAGATCAAGTTAAGACAGGGGCAGTAAACACTTTTTCCACACACGGTCATCAAGTATCAAAAACATGCTTCATATGGTAAAACCCCCAAGTTCTAGCCTTGAAACATTTCTAACAGAAGGTGAAGTTCAACACAAAACATCGAGGGAAAAGAGATGGAAGATGGTAACTACTGTTTGACTGACTCATTCTCCACACTACTTATGCAAGTATACATTCTGCCTGCTAGGCTGGAAAACAATATGCTATAAGTCTGTGTGATGGGACAGTTTGGCACACCAGCACAGAGAGAATTTCAGATTCGGAGAATGAAACACAGAACTGGTACGAGAAGGACAATCACTGGGGAAGACACATTAGCGCTGTTAGAGCCATAATAAGACAAAAACCCATCTACAGAATCTGTTACATTAATGCACAGTCTTGAACATACTGGCCAGCACAGCTGAATCTGATGGGAAAGGATTATCACAGTAAAATAACTGTTTCCAGTGTCAGCAGCATGAAAGTTGGAGAAGGCTGCAGTAATCACTTGAAAGCTTCTTAGGGGTTTACATAGCAAGAGAGTAGAACATCGATGTCTTTTAAATACTGCTGAGGAACATCCAGGAAAAGAACGAACTAGAGATGACACTAAGAAAAACAAGAAGTGGCAATACCCCCATCCTTACCAATGAGAAAAAAAAACTAAAAAATGGTGTACCAGCCTGAAAAGCAGCTCTATTTAAATGGTATTTTTGAGAAAGCACACAATCTGAATTCCTTCTTTTGAGCACATTCTTTAAGTTCTGTTCAATCTGTTACACATATACAAAGCCACTAACAATTTAGGTTACATGTCATGCTGATTGCGAATTTGAGACTCAGATGATAGCTGAAATCTTGATAATAATTTATTGTGACAACTTCACACTAAAAGCAAAAATAAAAAATGAAGGAAACAGTCTAGATTGAATATCAGGTTGAATTTGAAGGACGATCAGCTTTGAAACAGAAGGAGAAGAGGAACAGAAGAAAGGAAAAGAAGCAGTTGTTCTTCCTGCCCTCAGATTCCTTAATGTAAGATTCAATTAACGTGCAACTCCACAGCACTACAGGAATGGCACTTTTCAGACCAAGACTATCCTTTGAAAAAGCACATAAAGACATTAAATTAATTTTAATTTAATACTGGAAGGAACACTAAATTTACCTTTTCAACTCTGCAGCTAGCTAGCTAGCCAATGCAAGAAATACTATAAAGCTTTCACACCTGGCACCTAGCACACCCAACTAAAGGCAACAGAGTTTCATGTTTAAATGCAGAAGCTTAAAAGCAGCTTCTGCAATAAGTCAAAAAAGCTTTCCTTTTCTTTCTAGAGGAAAGGAAGGAGCTTAGTGCCAAGGTTTTAGCAATCTTGAGGGGCCAATGTGGCTCTACCAGAAACTACACTGAGATTTAAGTCAGTTTCCGACCCTTAAGGAAATACATGGTTATTACAAACCATATACAAGCTTATATACATATACACACATACATAAACGAAGTTATAAACACACAGACAGCACAGTGGACTAATTTATCATCTCTAGCAGAACTGCAGACAGCCCTCATGCTACTCGTCTGAAACTAGCAGAGTGAAACCATTTTGACAGAAGTCTGACAATTTACAAGCACACACCTACTTCGTTGAGTCTGGTAAAGTTGTAAATAAAGTGTATTAAAGCATTTTAGATAATACTCAAGATAGGAGTATTGCATTTAAACTTTGACTATTTTGATTTATTTTACACTGAAAGAATGAACTAGTAGTTTGTGTGTTTAGACAATAAACTTACACCAATTCAAATGAGGACCTTGTTTCCTCCCTCTCTCAGAATCAGCACCAATGTTTAACAAAAGTCTCAAAGCAATCAGAGGGTTCAAGCCATTAATTTGGAAGTGCCTCCCCAACCCACCCCTCCACGCTGCTGACCTAAAGCATTTGGGCTGAGGGAACAAACCAAATTTTACCCACCAATTTGAAAAGTTCATGACAAATGTTTGGTTTTCTGTGAAAACAAGCGTGTATCGAGTCACTAACACATAATACCTATAACCTGTCTAGATTAGTTGTAGCACAGACAGAACCTTATTTCAGTAAATTATCCGCTTTGTGTTTTAGCACTACTGTTAACCAAATTCTTCCTGGACAGCTTCATGTAAAAAGCTTTAAGTTTTTAATTTAGGCTTATTGGGTGTTTCACAAGGAAAGCTCATCTTTTCCAACCTAAAAGGTTATCACAAGACAGTCACTTCAATCCAATAAAAAATATCAAAGCAAAAGGAACTTTGTACTGTAACACTGCAATACCTTTAGTCAACTTCCAGTATTTGTGCAAGGTGAAATTCTGCTTATAGAACAAAGTCCAGATAAAAAGACACTGCAGCTAAACTAACTTCCTCAATCTCACGCTAGTCAGGAGGCTTTGCATCTACAGTTACATCTTATGTTTTTGCAGCTTATCAGTCCAATGAAGAGCCCATTTCTCTTGCAGTGTTTCAGATCCCATTTTGGCCAGTAAAAAAAACCTCAAAGTTTGTTCCAGAAGTACATTTGTAGTAGTTTCCAGGGGTCTCCCAGACAAAAAAAAATCCCTACAGGGGAATACTGTGGATGCAGGAAAAGTTGTCCAGAATCACACCAAGAAGCCTGACAGGGCAAGCAACACCTGCTCCCAGCTCCTTAGAGGACCACAAGAGTGCTTGACTCCCAGGATATCTGTCACACTAGAGGCATAGAGCTGCTCAACCAAAACAGAAAGAGCATGATAACAAAAGAGAAAAGGATCTAGCTATTCTTTGCTAATGAAGTATGCTAGAAAATTAGACTTTTCCTTATCAAGACAGAGGGCCAGACTGGCAATCTTGCTGCAGTTGTTGAATAGATCTGTACTCTCTAAAAAGTGCATGATCCCATGACTCTGCTAGAGATCACCATTTCCTCCACAACACAAAACATATCCTTTTACCTCAGTCACTGCAGTGAAGTACCTCATGGCTTAAAATCATATCTGGTTATTCAACAGACAGGATAAGATACAAGCACACACACATCCTTCCTCCAGTTTACTCACAGAGCAAGACAGCTGAAGGCAATAACATCTTAGGCAATCTTCAGTAATCCTTTTGCAGAAGTTTACCAAAGCCTCAAATACTTCTGTCCAGAAGGGGATTACAGACTTTGTTACCTTACTACCCCCAGTAAAACACCTCCAAAGATACTTTGGGAGCATCACAAGAGGAGCAGAAAATGCCTGCAGCTTAAAGTAAATAAATAATAATAATAAATTAATCCAATCTTAAATTGGAAAACACCCATGAACACTAAAAACAGCACCTCTCAGCCCTCTGGTTAGCATGCGCTCACCCTTCAGCTTCCCAGACCAGGAACTCAAGTTGATCTCCCTGACCCTGCAGTTGCAGCACAGCCACCCTGTGCCTGGATGCAGGCAGGCATGTACACAGAGAAGCACCAGATGGTCCAGGAACTCTATTTTTTCAAGCATTTTGAAAAATGAATTTATTCCATAAGCCATCAGAAGAACAAAACTAGTTGGTCATAAGGAAGAAAATCCTAAAGCAAAAGTTTGTTTCCCTAGTTTTCCCCTCAAGAAAAAAAAAGCATGTTTATTCAGATGTTTTAAATAGTTTTCATTGTAGTTGAAACCTGTCTTTCTAATGTGACTTGTAGATTTGGAGCTAAAAGCATATTTTCCACTGGAACTTCCAGCATGATTCAGAACTGTCCATTTGTGCTTTCAAGACACAAATAATCTTCCACCTGCTTCATAAAAAGTGTTGGTTTAGATCATGTTCTTAAAGTTTATTTCCATACATGTGCTAATTTAATCATTAAACCTTGTAAGGTTAATTTGGAAAATGCAACATGAAGTCAAACTCATCCACAGATTAGTTTCCAAGTGAGAGACTAAACTAAAAATAATTGAGGAATTAGAAATTTCAGTTCAAACTTTTTATCTTTTCATTTCACTCATGATCAAGAATTATTGAAATTGTACTAGCAGCAAGACTCATTTCTGGAATATCTACCAAAAAAGGTTTACAATTAAAACTCAGACAATTTGAATTTTATGGATCCCTGACAAGTTAGGAATCCAGGCTCTGCTCAATGCAGCATCATTTTCCCCAAACAGTGTAGTCATCTTTCACCTCACTTGCAGTCAGCCTCAAAGGGCTAAGAAGTGTAGGAGAAGTACTCCATCACAGGATATCTGCATCAATGACCATAGGATGATTCAGTCCTGGTTCTATTTGAAACTCCACAGGTGGAGGTGACCTTGTCTGAAATTCCTACAATCTTTCTAATTTCAATATCAGCTTTGTTATTCT
The DNA here is from genome assembly GCA_013400615.1 of Syrrhaptes paradoxus. NCBI lineage: Eukaryota > Metazoa > Chordata > Aves > Pterocliformes > Pteroclidae > Syrrhaptes > Syrrhaptes paradoxus. The sequence continues at coordinate 54,772 of VZTO01010186.1, forward strand.
TATCTACTCTGTCTCCCTATTAGATTCTGAAAAAAATACTAGAGACAGCTGGGTCCAGTCAGTAACAAATTAAACAGCAGCAGCATAATTTATACCACTCATCATGATTTCAAGAAATTTAAGTCTCATAAACCAAGTCTAACTTCTTCCTCCATAAGACTATACGTTTATTTGATTGCAGCAACAAGGAACCTTAGAATATGTTTCTGCAAGATACCAGACTCTGGCACAGATGAGCTCTTGAAGATCTAGCTGGAGCCACTTGTCATGATTTCTGTCACTGAACCACATAGCTGCAGCAACCAAGCATTTCTTCTCCACTTCATACTAACCTGCTAGTGGGGCAGACAAGGAGCAATCACATGATCAAACTATAAGTGCACTAAGCACACAAATCAAACCATTCCTAAAGTGATTATTTATACCCTCAAGGCCCAACTCAATAACATAGGAGCTTTTACAGCACTCCAGCCTTAAGGAGCTCTCATGCCCTCTGCCAGGTTTTTCCCTACTACTTGACCCCTTATTTATGCCATACCTTTTACAAGTTTCTGACATTGTGCTGCAAAAGCATTTTTTAGAGTGAAACATCCCTGGATCTGATCTGACCTGGCTTTCAGCACAGCCCCACAAACAGCTGAAAGGGCAGGTATCTGCCTGCAGCACCAAGATAGGAATGAGAAGCCAAGAACTCTTTGAACTCGTATCAACCACCAAACACATGCGCTATAAAAACACAGCCTATGACACAGTCCAACAAAAGCAAGCATAAGCATTCCTAAAATAGATGCGTGTAGTCCATGACAGGGACATTTAAAAAAAAATATCAGGAAGGGAAAGGAGGAAAGCAGACAGACAGCAGCACGGTCAGTGCAATCCTGAAGTGTTCTGCTCACAATCAACCACTGGACAGTCTTCCTTGGAGAGAAATAATAAAATCACTCATGCTGAACTTCACAGAACTGGCACAGTAGCCAATGATACATCTTGTTGGTTGTACACATTGATGCCGAATTCAATGAAAGCACAAGTCACACACACAGGAACAAAAGTTTCACTCACACTCACCAGGTCAAAGACAGCGGCGTGGATTTCAGGAGCACTGTAATAACTCTGTTGCAACAACAGAAAACAACTGACTATGAGCTCTCAGTGTAAAGCTACAGCCAGGAAAGTAAACATGAGCCCTGAATGCTTAACAAGGGAACATTAACTAAGGAGCAATGCCATTTCATATAGCACTCAGCAAACCATTATGACAATGTTGCTGTGCCCAGCTCACATGTCTGCACCTTGTGCACAAAGTCAGAAAAAGTTAAAAAGAATAATTCTGAGTCTGAAAAGCATCTGGAAATAAATTTTGGTTTTATCTATTTAGACAATCAAGCGTAAGACTAAGAGGTGGCTTGCATCCGAATTTCACATACCTTCAGGTGGAAAATATTTTTCCCCATAGTCCCAGAACTTTTCATCACATGCCTGCCCAGCTACCAAGGCAGGGGATAACAAGGACCATAAAAATATGAGGTACAATAAAAGACCTGTTATTATTCTAAAGAGTCCATGTGCAACCTGAATAAGTAACTGTTTCTCATTAAAGACTCTTAAAAGCTCTCAAACTAATGATGCTAAAAAGCGACAGGCTTAAAACACATTCTTAGAAGAAGTTCTAGAGACTGATCATGGAAGGAGAACAGATTAAGTGTTCCCAATGATCCTCTTCTGACGTGAAACAAATCTACAGTTCAAAACCTATTTACTGACAAGCCATCCACATGACTAACTCTCCAACATAATTTAAAAAGTGATAGTCCAAATGGTATCTAGGGAGAACAGTCAGTTGACCTCCATCTAACATCATCATAACAGCCTTAACAAAAGATATTAAGAGGAGGAAAAAATGGCAACAGAGACAGCTGGAACCTCTGCTAGCCCCTTACCCAAAGCAAATGTTCTTAGTTAGCAAATGCAGTAGCTCTGTTGGAAGTGGCAATGAAACTGTCAGGGCTTCAGAGGTAACAATAATCATATTACTGATTTTCTGCAAATCCTTCATTCTAATTGCCTTTGAAAAATAATTGCTTGTAAAAACAAGGTTTTGTTAGTATGTTTTAAGTTTGCAGTAATTCAGTCAGGCCAAAAGAAAACTGTCTCCCTCTCTACCTACTCAAGCACAAAAGTACCAAAAAAAGTGCATCATAAATCCTAGCTACCTCAAAAATCAGCTCTATTCCTTTAGAACCAGCTTGGAGTGTCTCCCAATGGCTTTTGAGACACAAAAGTCACTTTGAATAATACCATAAATTCATTTAGCTCTGAAACCAAAGCTGCATGCTTGCCTCGTAGCACAAAATAAAGCGCCTGTTTCTGCATTTATAACCTATCTGTGGCTGACTCCAGGAAAATGACTCCAAGTTCATTAGCACAACAGGTTATGTTCACATATAGGACAGAAAATGAAGCATACTCCAGAGCACATTTTTGTCATCAGCCCTGCATCCAGTCTCCCACTCCCTGGTTCATCTCTCAAAGACCTTCCATTACCAACTGTGCAGACGCAGAGGTTACTGAGTTTGAAATTTCAAAGAACACACTTTTCAAGCAAAGCAGGTGACACTGTTGGAAGTAGACAAAGCAGTCACATCTTGTCCCCCTGGAACTCTACTGAATTAATATTTTGCCCTCAAGGACATATTTTCATCACCACAAACTGCTGTTGGATTGCACAGGGCTGGTCAACTATCTGGCTGTTTGTTCCCTATGAGTGCTTTCACTTTATGTACAAGACCACAGAAACAAAAGAACTTCGTTCTCCATCTCACCTGTATGAGCTCTGCAATGCAGACAGACTATTGCATCACTTAACGAACTAGCACATAAAGTTTGCTGTTTTCCAAGACTCACAAAAGGAAAAGTGGGAGAAAAGCTGTGTTCCCAGATACACACCAGGACTTGGAACGTGACCCAGAACACCTGCAGGAAAGCAGGTGGCACTGTTCAGAGAGCTGTTTTCTGGAGGAAGAGCTCCCCAGGCCTGGATGGAATCTATATCTGGTAGCTCCCACAAGTCATTGAGTGCTGCCCTAGTCTTGACAATCTTGTCCTGTTAATGAGGTTAGTGCACACACAATATTGTACACTTTAAACATTACTCTGTCTTCCTTGCAACCTAACCATTAATTTGCACTGTAGCTCGCAAAAAAAAAAAAGATCTTTTCTGAACACCTTGCAGAAGATTTTGGTATTACTTAAAAACTCTATCTGCCTTAAATTGAGAAATAACATTTGATTTCAGTAAACAGTAAGATGCCTTGGAAATCCTGAAAGCAAAAGAAACAAAATTAGCTTTAGGGTTATCCTCCAAGAAAGCACTTGCACTTCAGCTTGCCCACTTTCAACAGCTACTGAAAGTCAAAGTAAAGCCACAGAGGTTCTTCAGAATATCTTCCCTGACTAGAAAGCTTCCAGCCCTCAGCTTACTGAAACAGCTGGGCAAATTCCCCACTCCTGGCATTACACAAATGCTGAAGAAATTGACAGTTGTTAACACAGAAGAATATGTTTTCTGAAACAAACTTTTTATTAATAGTATTTTTTATTTATAGTATTTTTTATTTAAGAAAGACCATATCTTCTTGGCTTTGTCTGACAACTTTTCAGATTATGCTCATGCTGGAAGTGTTATCAGATGATCTACTTCTCTCTGTCAAAGTAAGATGAAATTCTAGAAGAAATACTTCTATCAGTATCTAATACCATAACATGTTGGGGAAAAAAAATCAAGGTCCCTTTTCCTGGCCATAACCATATTCATAAAGCAAAATCCTTGCTGAAACAGCTCAACTTTTTTCTAAAAATACACTTTATTATCAAATTATAAAATCAGAATATGTTCGGTGTTTAATGTGAAAATACATCAAAATCCAAGCACACAAACTGTAAAATGAGAATATCTGCTGGTAAATTTCAATAGCAGCAAACAAAAGCCACTTCTTGTTGTTTCACAGCACTCAATTTTATTATTCCCACTTCCCTCCGAGAAATGCAGTCATCTACTTCAGTCTATTTTTGCTAATATACAGGCAAATACTTGAACTCTTTCCTCATTTTCCCCATACTTTGTAAACATCTTTACTTTTTAAAGACAGAAATGATGCATCAGAAAGGTTTTACCATAGCATAAATTTATAATGCAAATAGAACATCAACATGCTACACAGGAAAAAAGCAATTGTAAACAATACCAACAAAAGAGGGGACGGCTCAGATAATTCAAGAGGAAAAAGAAGTAAAGGCAGTGAGTAACCTCAGCTAGCTTCCATTTCTAAATTTAAGAATACTATGAAAATATTTGTTGTGCAGATTATTTCATCATAGACTGACCTCCTCAAATATATTAAGCACCATTTATTAACTACCAAAATCAATCAATTAAAAAAAAAAATTCCCCTCCCAGTGCCTAATGTTTGCAACAAACTTGGAGTATTGGGGCAAATGTTTTGATGCCCCAAAGGCTCTCCCATTTTCACACCTAAAAACAAGGATTTGAGTCCCTATTTCACAAGTTTAATGACAGTTCATCCAACAGAGAAAAGCCAACTGTGAAATATTCTATGAGAGGAGAAGGGCGAAGGGAGACAGAGCAGACATACAGGCAAATGATAGTTTAAGCAATCAGCTTAAAGGAGATAAGGAAAAGTGCTACACTCAACATTTAATGGCTTCACCGGCCTCTGTAAAAAGCCATCAGGGATCTCTGCTGTCTTGGTAAGAATCTCCCCCCATTAAAAAAGAAACTCCATCAAAATTAAAATATTCTAACTAAGACAGACAGTGGGCACAGGTCGAGCCACCCTGCAGCTGAGTGTTCCAAGCCACAGCTCACACGTGGCCTTGGCAGATGAGGCTCACGGGCTCAGGAGCACTCATGGAGCAGGGCAGGGAATGCTCCTCCTCCAAAAAAAGGGGATATCAGTAGCAAGTAAGAAAATATCCTGTTGCTCTCTCTTCATTGCTGAATAGCAGGGAAAGAAAAAGATAAAATACTAAATCACACCCAATATATGAAAGAACAGGAAGAGGGAGGGAAAGAAAATAAATCTTTTGCACAACAAACAAGTTATACCGCCGCTCTATCAAACCAGCTCTTCCCTCCACAGAGCTACAGCAGGATGTCTGAATTCACACAGGTACATATCCACATCCAAAGATCATAGCATGGGAGAAGATAAGTGGACACTGCCCACTGGACTTTACACTGCCAGGGTGCTGCCTATCCTAGCGATACGACCTATTTCAAAGAATATCACTACTCTTATTTGCTTAATTTGAAGAGATAACAGACTCATTGTTCATCATCTCTCAAAGCAAAGCACTCATGGTAGGTTCATTATTTAGGAAGAATTTCTGCTCAGTAAGTAGCCTGAATATAAAACCTACACACTGATTATTTGCATCTCTACTAAATAGTGAACTTTGTTGCAACGTAACAATTGTACAGAGTACTGGCATTTTCAGATCTGCTTATAAAATGGAAGTTCTTGGGTTTGGTCTTTTCATATGAACGCATGCCCTCAATTCAGAAATCATACCTTGTTAGCATCTCACAAAGCTGTGATACAGGTATGAAAGAGATTTATTTAAACGACAGAAAACAGCCTTGACCAATTCTGTATAGGAACAAGGGAGAAGAAGAAAAAACTTAATAGAGCTGCTCCTTTTCTCAGAAAATGGGGAAAACTTTCACTTGCACAGTTAAAGCAGGTAATATTTGGACATTAAGTCATTTTGGTTGGACTTAACACCAACAAAAAAAGACGTGATGCAATGATAAAATAAACATGCTCAATATTAAAACGAGAATTTATTCACAAACTAGGATAATGTTACAGCTTAACACAGCCAACTGAAATTACTTATTGTCCAATATATAATCTGCAAGACTTCATGTGGTGAAATATAGACAGTAAGAAACTAAAGTTAAAAGTGGGAAGTAGTTTCCTTGTTTAGTCTCAATTTAGGCAGAAAAAGAAAAGTGTTTTCCCAGTTAAAGCTGCTAAACTACACAATTCCTACCAAGTCTATATTTATATATATAAAAACATCAACAAAAATAATGCATATAAACAACTACTAGTGCCATGAAAAACTACAGTGATAAGCATTCTTTTCAAACAGCCACAAAAGAATTCATCCTTGGGTAAATTACTCTTTGAAATAATGTTGCAGTCTATGATAATTTAATTGCAGGTCACAATCCCTAAATCATAACACTATGCTTTTCTAACTGTATATTTGATACTAGTATGTGCATCTGAGTCCATATTCTTCAAAAGAAAGGACATAACTCTGCACACATTTCTGTAGAGTTATTTGTTGTTGTATTTCACAAACATTAAATTAGATCCTTCATTAGGATTTCCAGTTTATATTTATCTCATAAACTGTACTACATGTATTAAAATCATGAAATACAGTAACATCTCAATTCAATGTGTTTTGTCAGTACACTGAAAAAAAGAGATTACATTTGTTGTTTGTTTGGTTAAACTATCTGTGGTTCCATAACAACAATGAAGGGAAATAATCTGAAGCTTTACAGACCAAAAACATAAACAGCCAATATAAATTAACTCCTAATATTTTTCATGCTTCATAGCTGGAGTCTGAGTCTGGAACTTCAACAAATATTTCAAAATAATCTCATCACAATACAGCTAATGGTCCAGGACATATTTAAATTGATACAGAGAAATAAATGGAAATAGCAAGTCAAATGAAGAGCAGATGGTCACTCTAAACACTTCATTACCCTCCAATCCTTTTATTTCTAATACAGAAAGAAAAAAAAGAACATTTAACATAGTCTGCATTGGAAAACAAATACTAAAAACCCCCGTGCGTTTCCCAAGTATAGTCAGGAGCTGTCTACTTCATCATTGTAGCAAAAACCAAAATAAATGACTTGTACTTATCCTTACATTTTACTTTGCAGAGGATCTACAAATTCAAGGATGTATATGTTCTCTCTTCTTCCCTCAACCTCATTCCTATACCATTTGAGCTTTCAGGTCCGTTTTTGTAATCTCATACTACACTACAACATTTGGATTAACTATTTCACCAATAACCACCAACACTTCTCTAATGTCTGCTCTACAACTGGGAATGCTCAGGGACAAGTGGTCACCTGCCCCTGATAGAATGCTTTGCTAGTCAAGCTTGCTGAATGAGCTGATGAGCCAGCCATGGACCTTCAGCGGTTCAGACCCCTGGCCACAGCTGGGAAATTGCATTTTTGTGGGGAAGGAACAGGACTGAGGAGCATTTCAAATTTCTGAAAACTGTAAAGAACCACAGAAGTGATCTAAACTGGTAGGGGTGAAAGGGACAGAGAACTCCGCTGGAAGCCAGAAGGAAGCAGAGCTCTAGTGCTCTTTAAAGTGCCTCCCAGAAGAGATCCTCCATGGTGAACTGTTTCACAACTTGTATAGCTGCTCCTCAGATGGAAACAAAACTGTTTTATAATTTGGGAAAATGTGGGGTAGGGGAGGGAGGTTGTTGGTGGTGGACCCACAAAGCTAAAAGAAATCTGCTTTCATTAAAAAGAAGAGTCAGTAGGTATCACACAAGTAATACAGTCTAAATCCATACAAAAAAAAATACAGAGAAGTGCTCAAGAAGGAGACTGCAAAGGAAAAGGGTGGGTGGAAATGTTTTGGAATTTAAAAACAGAAGCCCTGAATAAGAAAATGGCCCTATGCTTGGAGATGGAAACACTAAATGAAGCCAGCCTCTCAGAGAAAGCAACACAAAAAAAAAAGACATTTATAGAGGGGCTACAAGTAAAAGCATAAGGAAACAAACGAGGAAGAAAAGCATGCATGGAGAAACAGGGATAGAGTGATCTGACCCTTCTGTTACAGAAAAGACCTAGATAGACAATACATCCCATATTTTATATATCATTTCTAGTTTCTTCACCATTTCAGCCTGTCTCTTCCTATAATACCTTCTGCAATCCAAACAAAACTAGTCTTCTTGCTCTTCTATACAGGCAGCATTTCATAGATATTACTATCATAGAACCATTAAGGCTGGAAAAGACCTCAAGGATCATCAAGTCCAACCCAACACCACCTAACCCACTAAACCATGTCCCTAAGCACCACATCTACACGTTTCTTGAATACCTCCAGGGATGGTGACTCCACCACTTCCCTGGGCAGCCTGTTCCAATGCCTGATCACTCTTTCAGTGAAGAAATTCTTTCTAATATCCAGCCTAAACCTCTCCTGGCGCAACTTGAGGCCATTTCCTCCTGTCCTATCACTTGTTACTTTAGAGAAGAGGCCAGCACCCACCTCACTACAACCTCC